>JAXQQM020085148.1:0-27560 GCA_034641835.2 Pinus albicaulis | reverse complement strand
GGCTCTGAACAAGCTATTGGCACTATGTATACTGATATAAATGCAGTGAAAACAAAGTTATGATGTGTGTTTTAACACCCAACAAATATCCCCCACCGTCAAAGCACCATAAGGAAACAAACAATGATAATATCTCTGTTTTAGGTGGATTGAAATAGAAGCACAGTCTCTGTTTTAATTGCAAGTGAAACTTGACCAAAGGAAATAGGCAGCCTTTAGAATATTGGGCAAACCTTGTCAAAGGGAGCAATGCATCATATGACTGTGTTTGTCAATGGGCAATGAAAACAGAGTTATAAGTGTCAATGGGCATAAGAACGTTTTTATCATTGGGCAGTGAGACACAATATGACCATAATCACTATGGAACACAAGCCTTGACAATGGTAAAGCAATAATAATGACCACGATGGTATAATGGGTGTGAAAACAGTGGGATTTTGATAATATATGCAAAGGTGGATATATCATTGATATAAGGTAGGAGAAAAACTCATAAAACCATCCATATACATTTAAAAACCCTGAGGAACAAAACTGCCATGACTGTAGGGTTTTACTCTTCCATTCAAATGTTTGAAGTCATCAATGATACCACCAACATATTAAAAACTACTGTGCAATGGTTAAAAACCTGTTTGAAGGCCGTTGGAGGCGATCTAAAACGAAACTGGGCGCTCAAATCGACTTTCCTGAATTCTGCTGGCAAGTGGGTCGCTTTTCTCCAAGTGGGTCGCTTTTCCCCAAGTGGGTCGCGCCCGTTATAATTTGCACTGCGAAAAATTCCCAAGTGGGTCGCTCTTGCCCAGGTGGGTCGCTCTTGCCCAAGTGGGTCGCTCGACCTCCAAACCCTGTCAACGATGCTTCAAAACACGAATTCGGCCTTCAAACTCCAGATTTCGATTTGTATGCTGTGGATTGTTGGAAATGAAACTTGTTTGCCCTTTATACATGATGAAAATATCTTTCACAATCAGATTTGATCCAAATCTATTTGACAACCCATATTACAATGTTTTTTGCATTTTCACATTTGGCTTTTTAATACAATCTCTCTTTGGCTTTTCTGAGTTTTAAATTGATGATTTTGTTGTCTTCTTGCAGGGGTATGGCTCTTTAGTTGAGGAAAAGATCAGAGGTCTGCTTTGAAATTTCTTCTTGGTGAAATAAACACAATTTATTACAAAAATAATAATGAACAATTTCTAGTTCCAAAACAGAGTTTTGGACTAGAAATGTTTTTTAAAATGCTGATGATAAAAATATGAAATCAAAATTTGCGGAACAATCCTCATCCTGCAGGCTTTTATGATATGTATACAAATGACATGAAAACCCTAGACACTAGGACCAAAAACACTTATTGACATTTAATGACCATAACTGAACTGACAATGATTTTGAGTGATTTTTGAGGAATTTTTTTTTAAAATAGCACTGCAGGTGTAAGCATGAGGTAACAGAAGACAACAGACCCCTTCGTCAGTCAATGGCATGCTCCTAGCGAAATGCAACGAAGTGGAACAAGCGAGACACCTAAGAATGAATATGCAAAAGACGAAATGATCACTGACGGAGGGCTGTAAGGATCGACTCTAACATTGGCTCCAATGGGGATGGTGGCTCCATGGAGATGCCAAGAACGGCAGATCTCTGGGGGAGTCAGACAGTGCCTTTCATCCATTGGGTGATGGAATCATTATTTCAACTGATAAAACAAACTTTGGACACTTTTATTGACTGCAGATTTGACTAAAGACTGACTGCAATTTGACCAAAACTGACATGACCAAAACTGACATGACTTTAAAACTAAAAGACTTATAAAACTGACTTGACAATTTCAAACCAACCAACCTCTAAACTCCAGAATTATAGCCTTCGCTCCGGGCCCCAAACTAAAGATGAGAGATCAGTGCACACTTGCAACGAAACAAAGTAAAATGATATATACAATGATAATGAGATCAGCAGAAGATACTCAGAAGTAATATCGCTTCAGCAACCGACCATTGATCGGTCCTCCAGAACAATCATCCCCATTCATTTCTTTGAGAAGAAATGCATTTTGACCCCGATACGCTGCAATCTTAAAAGGACCCTTCCACAGATTTTCAAATTTGCCGTGCTTTCCCTTATCTTCATTCCGAGCATCCCATTTCAAAACTACCTCATCCAACTGAAACTTATCTGCTTTCGCCTTTCTGTCATAGATCTTCTTTATGCGCTCCTGCAACTTGAAAGTATTTTGAAATACCTCTTCTCGTGTCTGCTGTAAATGAATCATCTGATTAATCCTCCGCTGCATAGGATCTTCCTCACTCCCAGCCTCCTGAAGCAATTTGACCACTGGGACAGCAAGTGAAGTAGGAAAAACTGTATCCGTTCCATACACCAACTCGAAAGGAGACATGCCAATAGACTTTTTCTGACTTACCCTATCAGCCCACAACGCATTCACTAAATTCTTGTGCCAGGCCTTTTTTTTGATTTCCAGCAATTTCTTAATGATATTCACCAAGGATTTATTTGAAGATTCCGCCAAGCCATTTCCTTGCGGATGGTAGGCGGTCGAATGCCCCAAGGTAATATTGTACTTAAAGAAAAAGTCAACCATCCTTTTAGACTTAAAGGCTGCTGCATTATCTGTGATTATTTTACTAGGACACCCAAATCGTGACAGAATATTGTTTTCAAGAAAAGAAATAATTACCGCATCCGTGGCCTGTCGAGTGGGAATCGCCTCAATCCACTTAGTGAAGTAGTCTGTAGCTGTCAAAATCCATCTATGTTGTCCGGAAGATGCTGGGTGGATTTCCCCGATAAAATCCAATCCCCACTGCTGGAATGGTGCACTAACTTCAATTGGTTTTAGAGGCAAAGGCTGTAGTTTCTGCTTCCCTTCGAAAATTTGACACTCATGACAATTTTTAACAGCCTTAAACACATCAGAAAACAAAGAAGGCCAATAATACCCTGCCCTTAGAATCTTATTCGCTGTGGTCTTCCAAAACAAATGACCTCCATAGTCACCTTTGTGAAAATCCTCCAAAACTTTTTGAGCTTCCTCCTCTACCAAACAATTCAACAACATACCTCCAGGGTCTTTCCAATATAATGCAGAATTCAGAATGCAGAATTTAGCAGCTCTTAACTTTAATGTTCTACTCTTATTTCTAGGCATCCCGGGCGGTGGAGACAAATTCTGAAGCACGTATAAAATGTCAGCATACCAAGGGGAAGAAACAAAAATGTCGGATACCTGAACTGACGTACTTTCCTCATCTTCATCGGACATGGCAGCAATCAAATTTATGTCTAGAGCATGCAGATTTGTTTCAGCCATGAGCTTGGCGAGTCCTTGTCCTTTGATCAGCTTAGTTGGTTTAATCTCCACATCGTATTCTAACAACGCAGCGATCCACTTACCCCTTCTTCCCTCTGGATCTGCCTGTACCAAAACATCTTTAACTGCTGCGTTAGGAACGTATGCTATAATGTGGGAATGTAATATGTACACACGGAAATCTTTCAAGGCCTTTACAAGCGCAAGTGCTTGTTTCTCAATGATATTGTACCTCAATGCTCCATCTCTTATGATCCGACTGAAAAAAGCGATGGGCTTCTCAACTCCATCCCTTTTTTGCATCAAAACAGTTGCCAATGTGTGCTCGGAAGCAAAAGAAAATAAAATGAAGTCCTGTGTGTAATCCGGGCTGATTAAAATAGGGGCTGAGGAAAGAGCTATCTTTACCAAATTGAATGACTTTACTGCATCTTCTGTCCACCTTACCTGACTGTCCTTTTTCAGCATGTTCGTGATTTCTCTAAGGTGTTCTGCAAGATTTGGAATGAAACGACGCAGAAAATTCATTTTACCATTAAATGACTGTATTTCTTTCTTGTTACGGGGCTGTTCAATCTGTTGTATGGCTTCAACACGTGCAGGATCAACTCGAATGCCATCTTTCGATATGATGTGGCCAAGGAGCTTACCTTCATCCATGGCAAAAAGGCTCTTTTTCGGATTCAACGAAATGCCATATTTTCTGCACTTCTGGAAAACAATTTTCAAATGATATAAATGTTCCTCATCAGAATTGGAAAACACAGTTAAATCATCAAGGTAAACAACCAAAAACACATCTTTCTCGTTGGCAAAAGACATGTCCATTGCACGCTGAAAGGTAGCGCCTGCATTCTTTAAACCAAACGGCATCTTTGCATAATGAAATGTTCCCCAAGGAGTGGTGAACGCAGTCTTGTCATGATCATCTTCCTGCACTAAAATCTGATTATAACCTGAGTATCCGTCGAGTAGTGACATCCTTGATGCTCCAACTACTCGCTGCAATATATGGTCCATTTTTGGCAGCGGATAATTGTCTTTTAATGATACCTTATTCAGATTTCTGAAGTCAATACATAAGCGGATCTCACCTGTCTTCTTTCTCACGGGCACCAAGTTTGATATCCAATCTGAAAATCGAATAGGCACAATGATTCCTGACTTATACAACCTATTTACCTCTTTTTCGATCGATGGTAGCAGCTTTGGATTAATCCTCCTCAACTTTTGACGAAAAGGCTTCTGATTTGGTTTGATGGGGATAGTATGCTGAATGATATTAGTATCATATGTTTTTAGATCTGAATAATCCCACGCAAACGCATCAGAAAATGAAGACAACAATTTCACATATTCTGCTTTTACCTTTGGTGATAATGACTTTGACAACTTTACCATTCTGGGATTCTCTGCTGTCCCAATATTTACCTCTTCGACACCCTTTTCTGTTGGCCTCAATGTCGGTTTGCGGGCTACATCATCTTGATCAAACAACTCTTCCAAAGGAATCAATCCCTTAGGAATGATGTTATCTTTAAGTTGCAGCACTTCCATTTGATTTATTTTTATGTCATCAATGCCATCATCAAATTCTGTATCTATGGAGGTATCCTTAAACTTACCCTTATTCTGCAGAAATTCACTAATCTCCTCATCATCCTGAAAAACTTGCCAACATCGCTGATTGTCTGGAACGGTGGGCCGGTGCTTCACATGTATCTCGAACTTGTTGCTGGAATTCATTGGAATTTTAAGATTGCTTGCTGCCTTAGCAAGTCCATCAGCAACACCATTTTGTATGCGGGGTACACATGTCAAAGTATGATCAGAAAATAACTTCAGAATGTCTAAAACTGCATTTCGGTAAGCCCTCATGCGAGGATGCTTAGCCTGAAACTCACCTTTAACTTGCTTTATCACTAATTCTGAATCACCATATACTGCAATCCTTTTCGCTTTCAGCTTCTTAAGAATCTTAAGGCCAACAATAAGAGCCTCGTATTCCGCTTCATTATTAGAACAATCAAATGCAAGCTTGTAGGAACACACTCTCACATTGCTCGGAACTCTATCAGGAGCGGAAAATGGACTACGAATCCACACACCAATCCCAGCACCATCGCTGCCCACTGCACCATCAAAATCCATGGTCCAAAGACCATCTTCATCGTCCTCTAAATGCTGAAATTGTGCCGGCTCTGTTTTCTCTGTTTGCTGCCCATTGTCTTTAGCTGATTGCTCCACAATAGCTTGTTTTTCTCTTCTTTCTTTTTGCAAAACTTCTCTAAAATTCTCAGTGATTTCTGGTATATCTTCTGCCTGAACTAATTGACTTTCTATATCATTAAAACTATCAGCAAGCAACACAAATGACTCTAAGTCAGTATGTACATAATTAACAGGATGATTGATTGGCTTCTCTTTGCTAGTTATCATGTATTTCATCTTCTGCTCTCGGTATAACTTTCTCATTTGACCGAAGACTGGAATTGTAGCATAAGAGAAATCTAACTGAAGTGTACCTTTCAACTTTGCCCCCCAAGATCTTGCAAGGAGCATCCCGAACCGTGGAGGAATGTCGGCAACCACCACATCCATCAAAACATTCTCTGCTGGGATTTGATCTAAGCTTACCACCAAATCTTTGATGAGTCCTATACACTTTACCTGGCTGGAATCAAATGAATACAAATCATGATATTCTCTTGTAATGTCTAATCCCAACTTTTCCATGATCGCCTTTGGCATCAAATTGTGCGAAGCACCCGAATCGAGCATAGCATTATGCAATATATATTCGTGCAACCTCAAACTGATGTAAAAAGGAGGAACATTACTGTCAGGGGACTCACCATTTAATGCAGGCCCAAAAATCAATTCCGGCTGATCATCCTCAACATTTACTGTGTCGATCATTGGATCAAAGTTCAGAATTTTGGAGACTTGACTACGGTAGCTGCTGTTCTTCATGATTTCTGTCAAAGGAATAGATATTTTCAGTTTGGAAATTTCATTTTCCAAACTAAATGCTGAAACTTTCTCAACCTCTTTGACCGGAACTTCCTTCTTTTCAGCCTTGTCTTTCACTATGTTTGACTGATTTACCTTCTCTGCTGATGATACTTTACTACCTGCGGGATCAATTGTTTCTTTTCCTCTCTTCTGTGGTATCGGTGAATCCGTCTTGGGTGCTGAAGCTTCTTTTCTTTTCTGAATGGGATTTATGGGCACATCTCGATTTCTCAATGAATATTGTTTCTGCTGAGCAGTCAATGCATTCATATATCCTCTTTGGTATTCATCTGACTCTTCCTCTAAATCTGCATCATTTGTTAGGATGAAATCCTCATCTTTCTGAACAACTGAACTTTCTCCGTATTCTTCATCCTCAGTGATATAGATAGGCAAATCATCGAGAGTGAAGAAATTATTTTGCTCACCTGAAACATCATCATCATCGTCGGAATCATGACTCACAAAATTCTGCAAAAGAGGTGTCTTAATCTGCTGTTGGGCTGCTGGCTCTTGAGCTCTTTGTTCACGCTGCTTAATTCTGAATTGTGGCTGCTGCTGGCCACGGTAGTTGGGATTTCGAATCTGCATGTCTGATTTGTCAAGAGTCACCTTCTTGAGCAATTTTTCCACCTCACGAAGCAAGTGCTGTTCAGATGTAGATGTGGAAGGCTCTTCCTTTATAGTCACTCTTTTCTCTGCTTTCAACCGTGCTCTTTTATCATTCAGATTTGCCTCAACACTAACAGCGACCTTCTGCATATCTTCTAAAGTAGGTGGATCTCTATCACGAAGGGAATAAGCCATCTCCGGATCAAAGCCATCCGGGAATTTAAGGAGAGCATACTTTTTAGACGGTCTCAAGTCATCTGGAATTGCATTATACACTGTATTGAATCTAATGATATAATCCTGAACAGACTCACCAGGATTACGTTTGATGTTCGTATATTCTAAAGTAATCTGCAGCGGATCCTTTTTCATCTCCCATTGATCTAAAAACTGCCTCTGGAGTTCTGCCAATGTAGTGATGCTTCTTTGCGGCAAGGCTCTAAACCATTTCCTTACCTCTCCTCCAAAAGTTTGCACAAAAAGCCTCATACTCACATTCTCTTCATCAATTTCAAAACGATCAAAGAAATCTGTCATATTGTCTACATGCTGTTGTGCAGGAATACTCTGTGGAGTGCCATCAAATATTGGGATCTTGCTCTGATAGTCTGCATGCATATCATTCAACTGCTGTGGTAACACAAGAGGCGCAAAACGAGCAGCCATAGCTCTTGGTGGATTGATGACAATCTGCTGTCGAGGAGAGACAGGAGGACTAGGAGCAGTAGGTCTGCGAGATGTATTCGGTGGAGACGGAGGAGAAATTACTATGGATTGCTGATCAGAAAGCTCAGGCTGAACCGGAATGGTAGGGATAAAGGGAGGCTCAGTAGGGATCCGTGAACTAGATGCAATTTCAGATGGTCCGAGAATTTGTGAAGCAGATTCAGTGAATTCAGGAGTATTAGTATCCACAATGGAATTTTGCAACTGTCTATCCAGATAATGTGAAACAAATCTATATTGCAAATCTTCAGTAAACAATGGATCTAGAACTAATCTTGACAATTCAGTTTCGGAAAAATTTACAAACAAGGATGTTTCAAACCGTGCATCAAAAGGAATTTCATCAACATATATGATTTTCACAGGACAAGATGCAGATCTGGTAAGCAATCTAGAACTCCCAAAACTCACTTGAATTTCTCTTTCAGAACTTTCTTGACTTCCTTGTCTTCTAAGGGTCCTCGGAATCAGATTTGGATTTTCAAATATTGTTGGTGGATCAGGGTCAGGATTCGCCCTAGTATTCCTTCTTGAAGCCAGTGTATTGATCTTCTCGGGATAAATTTCAAGGAACACAGTCAATTATTTTCAGCCTTTCGACTTCTAGACTCAATCATCCAAAGGGTCTAGAACGAATAAGTATACTGGGGTGATTTACAAATCGAGTGCTACACACACAAGCTTACCGAAGATCGACTGAAGTAGCGTTTATCTACTCCCGCTTATGCATAGCAAAAGCGTTTCGAAAGCTACCTGGCGTGACTTCAGACTCCGTCTAAGACTCATGGAACAAACACATCAACAAGCAAACCATTGAGATCTTCCCCAGTGGTCTCCACTATGTTAGCGCTCGAATCTGCCACAGGCTGAAGAAGGCAAAACTCGAGGCCACATCAAACCAACCTTAGCCTCGTAGCTAGCCCTACGAGGACAGGAGAGGGCTCTCTCCGGGTCTATCTCAGCAAAAGGTGTCCAATAGGATCTGAGATGACCAAAAGCATAACTGATCTTAGGCTAGTAAACTGATAGAAAAGGGTTTTTTTTTTTAAAATAAATGGGGTTTTCTGGGCTGTGTGGGGCGAAGACAGCAAGAGCAGAGATTAAATGAAGAACACAGATTATCTCCTGAGGCAAGATAAGCATGAAATTTAACAATCAAATTGGAATTTAAACGGAATGGCAAGACTACTGAGAAGTTGACAAGGGCATGTGTGATGAATCCTTGTCAAACTGAAGAAAACATAGAAAATGAATACCTCCCAAGGCAGAGTAGTAAACTGTATTATGCCTTTCTCACTTAAAGGTATTCAACAAAGAATGATTATGAAATGACATGTAAAACATTACAAGCTACATATGAAACATAAGAAAAGACAAACTGCTAAATCCACACCACAAGAATCTCAAGAAACAGAGCTATACTTCTCCATTAAAATCTCTGTCTAAAACTGTACAATAAAACTCTGTTTTTCTCCTACACTAGCTCTCAGAACTCTCTCCTTAACTCTTCCTCAAATGTTCTTACAATACATTAAATAAACTATTTCTTACAATACATTAAATAAACTATTGTAGGAGAAAACAGATCAACCCAAAAACCTGGGCGCTGTTTCACCTGAAGTTACATAAATAAAACAAAGAACCACTTTCTCCTCGAAATTCTCTAACCAAAAAGACTAAAAATTGGAGCGCAGACCCTATTGCGTGACTAACTGAGGTCATAGATAAGAATACGAATCCTATTTTTCTGGTAACAGATGTCTTTGTTTATTTTTGGCTGAAGTGAAGGGCCAGGTGTCAAGGATGTGCGCCAAATTCTTCTCTGCTCCGATCAGTGGATCTACTCGAGATGGTGATATGTTGGAAATTATGTATCTTAGTTTGCTAGTGTAGAAATTCATTGCAGATATATTTCTTTTCTGAACAGTAAGCATTACTGCCTTCATCTGGTTCTTGCGTGCGATAAGCATCAAAAATTTGCCAAGCCTTCTTCCTCGCACACATTTCTGTAACTGAAGTTTATAATCGATAATGCACAAAAGCAACCGCAGGGTCTCCATCACCTGTCCACTGACACTCATGCACCTCTTCCTTATTATTTATATTGCAAAGATGTTCATTGTCAGCACTCCGCACAAAAATATATCGCGCTTCATGAGCAACCTTTCCTCTGCGTTTTATTTTCTCTTACGCGGCCCATTTGGGTACATATGCACTCTGCATATGTCTCAGATCGAAGATTGACAAAGTCAATCCATACATCAAAGATACGCATTCTTGCAATCTCCAGGTGTTTTGAATGATCTGGGTTGCTGTGCGTTCAAGTGGGTCACATTTGAGCCAAGTGGGTCGCATGCGCCCAAGTTGGTCGCACCCGTTATAATTTACACTGTGAAAAACGCCCAGGTGGGTCGCTTTTCCCAAGTGGGTCGCTTTTGCCCAAGTGTGGCTTGCGCCTCCAAAATGCCAAAGCACATAAATGGGAAGACACCACCACTTCTCTCGTGGTCTTAACTCCATGGATGGAAGGAAAATAATTGAGAGAATAACGACAACAGAGGATGCCAATGGATGAACGGATACAAAAAAGCCGATGAAGACACTGCGAAGCATTGCGAAGCACGTGAGCAATTTTTGTACACCATGAGTACTAAAGAAGACTCCAAGGAGAACTGTAATGGATGGGTAGCTCGAGATCCATCAGGTGTTTTGTCACCTTACCAATTTAACCGAAGAGTCCCAGGCCTTGATGATATCTCATTAAAGATAACTCATTGTGGAGTCTGTTATGCCAATGTTGTATGGACCCGGAATAAACATGGTGATTCAAAGTATCCATTGGTGCCAGGGCATGAAATTGTTGGAATTGTGAAAGAAGTTGGCATCGATGTAGTCCGTTTTAAGGTTGGCGATCATGTTGGAGTGGGTACATATGTCAACTCCTGTCAGCAATGTGAATATTGTAATGAAAGAATAGAAGTTAATTGTGCAAAAGGGTCTATTTTCACCTTTAATGGTATCGATGTAGATGGCACAGTAACGAAAGGAGGATATTCTAGTCACATTGTTGTTCACCAAAGGTACTGCTTTAAGATACCAGACAATCTACCAATGGCTGCAGCTGCACCTTTGCTCTGTGCAGGAATTACTATTTACAGCCCTATGATTCGTCATCACATGAATCATGCAGGAAAGTCTCTTGGAGTAATTGGGCTAGGAGGTCTTGGTCATATGGCAGTAAAATTTGGAAAGGCTTTTGGACTGAATGTAACAATTTTGAGCACATCTGCATCAAAGAAGGATGAAGCATTGAACATTCTTGGAGCAGATAAATTTATATTGTCATCTGATAAACAGCAGATAGAGGCTTCTTCAAAGACCCTTGATTTCATCATTGACACTGCTTCAGGGGACCACCCAATTGATCTTTATATGCCACTTTTGAAGACTGCAGGAGTGTTTGTAATTGTAGGTTTCCCTAGTGAAATCAAGATCCATCCTGCCAATCTTATTATTGGCATGAAATCGATTGCAGGGAGTGTAACAGGTGGCACCAAAGACATTCAAGAAATGATTGATTTTTGTGCAAAGGAAAGAAATATCTCAGACATTGATGACCCATGGAATTCCACTCATGCCCATTGAAAATGTTGCAATATAATCCAAAAGACCAATTAATGATAATTTTCTTGCAAGTAGTAGAAGAGAAGACCCATTAAAATGTCCCTGTATGTAAAATGATCCAATAATGAAGCAGCTTATGCACATTCCTCCTGCAGCAATCATTAGAAGTGGGCACCTTCCATATTTGTCCATAATCAATGATGAGTGCACCACCACCATCTGATGAAATCCTCTTTGCAATATTCTTTGCCAATTATGCTCCAACACATTATTACAAACTCTGTTTTCTAATTCCCTTTTTAAATTTGCTGATTTTGAATGAGAGCTTTTTTCTTTGTCTTCTTGCAGGGATAATTAATATTGAACTTTGGCAAGGAGAACCAGCATCTGCAACTGAGGAACTACATGGTGAAAATATACATTCGATGATTTCTTCTTCAAAACCCTGTTTTGAATAAGAATCAATTTCACATTATTGATAATGACATAAAAATAAAAACTTACTGAACCTTCCTCTAGTCTGCAGACAAAACCCTGGACTCAAGAATTAAAATGACTCATGTTCTGGACCACAGTAACATCAGTGACTGCGCATAACAAGGAATGAACCTTGGTGAATTTGACTGCAGCGGGCTGACAAGACGGAGTCTAACACATAGCAGTGCAAAAGTGAAAAACACAGCAGAGTGTTTTAGAGACAAAGTATGTTTGTTTTGAATAGACAGTGAGTTGGTTTTATGCACTGCGTTTTGTAGCAGTCATAATTTTGTAATCCCTCTCAGTGAGGAAGAAGTGTAATAGTTTTTTTTTGAGTTATTAAAGGGAATAGAAGTTTGTTTTCAAAGTATTGAAACTCTGTCTCCTGTCAAAGAAATTTTTATTTTCTCTATGTTAAAAGAAGGGAGATTTATTCTCCATTCATTGTTCTAGAATTTTTCAATATTCCAACATGTGCAAGAACAACTTTACATGATGTAACCTATGAAATCGTAAATGGAGAAATCATAGTAACAATAAAGTAACCTATGTAACAATAAAGTCGGATTCATCCCGGGAGTGGTAATGGGAGAAATCATAGTGAACAACAGGAAACATGCAGAGTTGCTTACAATCAAATAGATGAAAAAACACATACAAAAAACCTAGATAATAATCATGAACAAGCTTAATATTGAATTATGAACTGTAAAGGAACTTACAAAATGTGACCTTACGAACCTGGTCAAGCGCACAAGCAAAAATATCCTGGACATGACCCTGGTTGACAAGTTGTATTGCTCATGATGCAAGAGGATTTGTACCTGCACTGCCAAGTCAATCAAAATCCATCATTATCTATACAATAAATACAAGTAATTGATGTAGTATTTTTTACTCTAACATGCATTCTTATGATCATGTTAGAACATATGTTGAAAATGTCAAAACATACCTGAATAAGCTCCTCTTCGTTTCAAGAACAATTTATTGGAGTCGCATGAACTTGGAACAAGCCTCCCAAGATCTGAAAGAGTAGCAACTAAGTCAAAAATGACTTTTTTGTTTCTACACTGGATCGAGGGAGGTTTGCTCCAAGATTAAATCGCTCCAATAAATTATTCTCTACTAAACAGGGCCAACCACGTGAAGGTGGAAGCTCTTATGGCCACTCCCCCCCCCCCCCCTCACATCACTCTCAATTCCCCAATACCCAATCTATATTTCATTTTTTACTTTCATGAGCATAAAAAAAATATTCAATAACTAATAAAAAAACAATTCAACAAAAATTACGCAAGGAAACATTGCAATTAATGCTTGACATAAAAATAGTATGATAAATGAGTTTTTTATATAATGCAAAAAACGTTCCAAGTATGGTAACGTTTGTCTTATAATAATACAATATTTTACATTATCGAATTTTCTTTTTCTTCTTCCTATTTCTAAAGCTCCTAATTACATCATCAATATCATCATGCTCTGCTCCTGTTTCGTGCCTTTCGACCCGCACTGCTGACCTAGTTGCGTAGTCACGATGTCCGGTCTCATCCAGTGACGGGGCATCGCCTACAAAAACAGATAATATTAAATTTTAATTGTCAGTTTTTAAATATCATTGAACTAGTTCGGTAATATTAATAAAAAAAATTGCAATGAGATTATTTACCTCGTGCACCAGTTGTCGCCGCTGACCTAGTTGCGTAGTCATGATGTCTGGTCTCATCCAGTGACAGGGCATCACCTACAAAAATAGATAATATTAAATTTTAATTGTCAGTTTTTAAATATCATTGAACTAGTTCGGTAATATTAATAAAAAAAATTGCAATGAGATTATTTACCTGGTGCACCAGTTGTCGCCGCTGACCTAGTTGCGTAGTCACGATGTTTGGTCTCATCCAGTGACGGGGCATCGCCTACAAAAACAGATAATATTAAATTTTAATTGTCAGTTTTTAAATATCATTGAACTAGTTCGGTAATATTAATAAAAAAAAATTGCAATGAGATTATTTACCTGGTGCACCAGTTGTCGCCGTTGGGACTGTTGCCCTGTCTTCCCCTCTGGTGGTAAGATCCTCAAGGGAAACATTCTCTGTCATTTAAACAAAAAACGTTATAAGGACAACCATCAAGGTATAATTAGAAAAAATTATAAGTGGAAATTAATTACCGTCACGGCCCTCACTGATAGTAGCATTGTTGGCCTGGTCCCCACTACAATGATCAAGTTGCACGTGAGGATCATCTACATCTGGCTCTAAAACTGGGTTATTTTCCTCGTCGGTAGTGCTGCTCCCCTGATTTAAACAAAGTTGTTAGACATTAAATTTATGGACGAAAACAAACATATTGAAAGGTTAATATTTTACCTTATCAGGCATTCTGGATCTTGGGACCTGCCCCAAGCTTCTGCGACGTTCAACTACAACTTGATAGCCGAAATGGAAAGCGATATTTTTATCTTCCTCTGTAGTTTCTATTCCGAAGTCATCACCCTACATTACATATGATTGTGTATTTTTAATCATATTTGATAGGATTACAATAATGTTGGAAGGCGATACAATTAACTATAAGATGTTTAGCTACTTCATTACAATTATTGCAGCTAATTTCAAGTAGTCGCCCTGGCCTAGCTTGTGATGGCCCTTTTTTTCAATCCTAGCTTTGGTTTCCTTTGAGGTGTCGGCAACCTAGCATCAAAAAATTGAAGTCAAATATGACGTAGCACACTTTTATTTTAGACATAGAGAAAATTAAAGCTATTGAATTAAAGTTGTAATTTACCTTGCGGGTCCAGTTGGCATTTTTCCTTCTTTCTTTGCCCTTTTCTCTTTTCCGTCATGGATGAGTGCTCTCCACTCACTCTCTGGAACTACGAGAGGACGCTCATATCTAGGGTTAAATTGAAATTGCGTCCTATACGTGTCCCTAGTATATTTCAAATATTTGCCGGCTACCCGAGCCACCGTCGTTCTGTCAAATGTGCCGACCCCAAAAAGGGCTTCTAGATAATCTAGAAGTTCTTTTTTCAAGTTGGAATTCTGGGAATTCCACCCTGTGCGTATGGTTGGGCCAAAAATTACCAACGCATGGCTCTCCAGATACCTGTAGAACTCATTTTTTCCTACACAGAAAAAAAAGATATTATCATTAATTTAAAAATAAAAATCATGATAAATATGTTTTAGATAAAGTACATAAAATAGTTAAAATATTAAAATTTACCTGGGAGTTGTACATGCTTTATAGGGACACCCTCATCGTTCACCAACAACGTGCCATTAATGGTCCCTGTGGAGCTGACACGTGTAGCTCCACGAAACGCAATAATGTAGTTGGCCATATCAGCCTCATCATTGCCAACACGTTCAGCGGTTGGCTGGGTGTCTGCTTGGGCAGGGTGTGTTTCTTGGCTAGCACCTAAAGGAGTAGAAGGTGTACGAGAGGGTTGTTGGGCAATCTCTTGCCCTTGTTTCCCACTACCACCAACACCGGGTTCAGCAAATGCCAGAAGACGCTACATACAAAAGAACTTTTTGTTAGTTTAGTCAATGTAAAAATTAAAAATCAAACTATCACAATTCATCTCATGCAGAACAAAAAAATATCCTTTTGAATTTTTATTATTACCTGATATGTTTCTAGCTGGCTCATAAGTTTTTTTATCCTCTCTTCTATTTTAGGTGTTTGAGGCGCGTCTATCAAAGTATTAAATTCTGACCTTGCATCTCGTGCCTTTTCTCGCAACAAGAACACTGGAGATAGGGATGAAGAAAGCTCTTCCTCAAAGAGGGAATCATCAGGCGTACCATGGCTAGGTGTCTGCATATTTGAACAAAATTAATATTATTTCAATTATGTAAATAACTAAAATACTTGAATATAGAGCAATGCTGGCACTTTACATGTTCTTCCGCTGGCCTCTTTCCGCGATCATCCCGTCTCGGGGTTGTTCCTGCACTGCTCTGATCAGTCTGCCACATTGCAATAAAATTATAAATGTAAAAACTTGAAAACAATATCTAACTTGAAAACACAAATGAAAACTGAAATAATTTCTAATAAGACACCGGAAGACAGAGTTAGAGTTTCAAATATGCCTTGCATTGAATTCAGTCCTGGAAACATGTCATTTCACATTAAGGCACCCAAACAAGAGACGAGTTGACAATGAAGACCTTATTGAATATATTGTTGGAGCAACTTCTAGTAAACTTGTTGTGAAGACCTTGAGGACATTTTTGGAGCAACATTGCTGAAGCTGATGGTATAGCATTGTTGGAGACGATCTTGAAGGGCCTTGAAGTGAAGCTTTTGGAGCAACTATTGAAAAATCCTTAGAGCATTTAAGTAAGGCACTTTCTATCTTCCATCACCTTTTCCTTTCAATATCCTTTAAACAATTTTGTTGATATTTAATGTTTGAAATCACGTTATAATTCCTTGATTATATGTGTTTGGGGACTTTCCCTTTGAAATTACCCAAAAATACCTTGGCAATTTTATCTTCGGGATGCATGTCTGACCCTATTGTTCAATATTTTGATTGATAGTAGTAAACATAGAGAGTTAGGGGGCTCTTGACTTGGTTTGGTTGGGCCATTAGATCCCTAACATCTACTAGGGAGAACCCCCCTTGATTTCGAGGAGAGCTAGCCCGAAGTGAAAAGAGGTTGGTGAGGTGACAATGGGGCTATTGAATTACACATGGTATCACACTTTAGCTTTAGGAATTTATCTTGAGAAGTGCGAGATTTTGCTATATCAATTCTCAAATTGGTTACAACACTATTGTTAAGAACTAATAAGAAGTGATGTTGAGGGGTTTTTGGGTATAAGAAACAATACCATTTAAAAAATAGGGTTCTCAGTCCTTGGCATTCCTTCACCTGGGCCTAGGGGCACACTAGAATAATTTCACACTAAACCATGCAAACTTAAAATTAACTTAACAAATCCATAAATTAATAATAATCATAATTCCTAATTTCCTATTGTACGATATGATGCAAATTATTTAAACATCAAGCAATGAAGACGTGCAATGTCTGAATTTCAAGATTGATGAACCAATACAAGAAGTTAGAAACTACAACTTTGATTCAATACTCTGTGTCCTAACTCCAGGAAGGAATCTAGTTTGTAGTACATAACATGCATCGTGTATTATCAATTCTTAATTGACAACAACTAAAGGTCATCTACCTCATCAATTTCTTCCCATTTTGTGTTTTTATGTTATATTCCTTATAAAAGTGTCAAATTTCTCTCAAAGTAAGCAACCACTGAATAAAATAAAAAATAGTTGAGATATGATTGAGAAATGTTCATTTATTTCTTGAAAGGATCTTCACAATTTCTTTGGTTGGTTTTCATCTCAAGAAACAAGAAATGACCTAAGAAACTATCGTGATGTAATATAAGAAACAACACGGTGCAATGGCCATTTTCAAAGCCAAATGATGTCCACTGAGGACATGGCCTTTATTTGGTTCCTGTTTCATAGGAGTTTCGGGTAGAAATGGAACTTTGTTGTACCATTTCTAGTAGTAAAAAGGGAAAACCTTCTTTTTCCATGGGAAATAATTTACCTTTCCTTTTTCAGGATAATCTAAATCACAAAAAATATGAACTATACTGCACACATTCTTGGATAATGTGAAAGTGGAAAATGAATACCCTACACAAGTGATGCACACATGTACATTTGAACACTAATAGATTTTTGTAGTTGAAATGCAATGCTTGTTTTCATTTAAATGTAGGGTTTTTAAAGCAGGGAGAAATAATGGCTGCCAAATTAATAAGCGTTTCTTTGGGAAATTTTTAAATCTTGTATTGGGTGATGAAGATAATAGAGGGTATTGAATCTTGATTCTTGACATCTAGAGAGAACCCTACAGCCTAACACAATCCAATGGAATTGACCAAAAAAACCCAAATAGAGTCAACCCTACTATAGGAGGAAGGGCCTGCAGTAAGAACTTACCATTTTTCAAGAGCTAAGGGAGAATGTTGTTCTGCAAGAGCTGAGGGCCAATGCTGTTCTGCAAGAGCTGAGGGAAAATGCAGGGTGAATGCTGTTCTGCAAGAGCTGAGGGCGAATGTTGTTCTGCAAGAGCTCAGGGCGAATGCTGAGGGCGAATGTTGTTCTGCAAGAGCTCAGGGCGAATGTTGTTCTACAAGAGTTGAGGGCGAATGATGAGGGCGAATGTTGTTCTGCAAGAGCGGAGGGCGAATGCGCACGTGATATCAGACGTTAATGTAGCACACATGTACATTTGAACACTAATAGATTTTTGTAGTTGAAATGCAATGCTTGTTTTCATTTAAATGTAGGGTTTTTAAAGCAGGGAGAAATAATGGCCGCCAAATTAATAAGCGTTTCTTTGGGAAAAATTTAAATCTTGTATTGGGTGATGAAGATAATAGAGGGTATTGAATCTTGATTCTTGACATCTAGAGAGAACCCTACAGCCTAACACAATCCAATGGAATTGACCAAAATAACCCAAATAGAGTCAACCCTACTATAGGAGGAAGGGTCTGTAGTAAGAACTTACCATTTTGCAAGAGCTGAGGGCAAATGTTGTTCTGCAAGAGCTGAGGGCGAACGCTGAGGGAAAATGTTGTTCTGCAAGAGCTGAGGGTGAATGCTGAGGGCGAATGATGTTTTGCAAGAGCAGAGGGCGAATGCGCGCGTGATATCAGACGTTAATGTATCTATTGCGACGGATACGAAACAATAAAATAATTTTTATGTAGCACGCATATAAGTTTCATATTTTTATGTAGCGCGCATATAAGTGTCATTATACCGACGGTGGAAAAAGCGTCACTATTGCAACGAGTGCCTCCAAACGTCGCAATTGCGACACTTAGACATTGTGTCGCACTTGCGACGTTTGGAGGCAGTCGTCGCAATAGCGACGCTTTGGGCCATAGTGTCGCAATTGCGACGTCTTCCTCCAAACGTCGCAATGGCGACACTTTTCTAAGTGTCGGTATTGCGACACTTTTCTATAAACGTCAGTATAGCGACGGTTTCGGGCGGGATGGAAAAAATTTGGGGAAATTTCCGACATTTTGTCAAAAGCGTCGGAACCAAGTGTCGGAATTTCCGCCAAATGTAGTAGTGCCAGTTTCTTTTGTTTTCTAGCATCATCTTCTTTATGATTCTTACCAGGATTTTGTTTGATGACTCAGCTAACCCATTACCTTGGGGTAATAAGGTGTAGAATGAGTCAAATCAATGATATATTTCTGACATAAATTGTTCACCTTGGTAGATTTAAAAGCCATTTCATTTTCAGTCACCAACTTTTGAGGGCAGCCAAATCTAGACATAATATTTTCCAACATAAATTTAATTGCTACCATGTTAGTGGCATTTCTAGTTAGAATGGCCTCAATCCACTTGGTGAAATAGTCCGTGGCTGTAAGAATCCACCTGCGTTGTCCTGATGATGGTGGATGAATCTCACCAATGAAGTCTAGCCCCCACTGCTGGAAAGAAGCATCTGTTGAAATAGGAATGAGAGGTAATGGAAGGAGCTTCTGCTTACTGGAAAACTTTTGACTCCTAGTACAAAACCTGACTTTAGCAAAAACATTAGAAAGAAGAGTTGGCCAATAATAGCCAGCTCTTATAATTTTATTTGCAATAGCCTTCCAATATAAATTTCCACCACACATCCATACATGTATCTCTGACATAGCTTTCTATGACTCAACTTCATCTACACATCTCAAAAAAACTCTTGTTGGGTCTTTCCAATAAAGATGATTTTCCATTATGCAATACTTGACAACCTTCAGTTTAAAATCCCTTCTCTTTGATTTTTCCATTTCTGGAGGACAACAGAGATTTAATAAAAAGTACACTATGTTTGTATATCAATTGGAATATAATATTTCAGGATAATCAGATATACCTTATTTATATGTTTCTTCAGCTACCTTCAAATTCATATTTAGAGCTTTGCAATTTGATTTTGCCATCAAGCGGGCTAATCCATGTCTCTTTATCAACTTAATAGGTCTGATTTCAATGTCAAACTCGAGAATATTTGTTAACCATATTCCCCTCCTGCCATATGTGTCTGGATGCAACAATACATCCTTGACAACAATATTTGGCACAAAATAAATGACTTTTGAATGCAAAACATAAAATTGAAAAGGCTTCAAAGCCTTTACCAATGCATATACCTGTTTTTCAACCAACTTGTACTTTAACTCGACATCTCTTAATGCACAACTAAAAAAATAAATTGGCTACTCCAAGCCTTCCTTGTTCTGTTGAAGTAAAATTTTTGCAATAGTTTCATCAGAAGCATATGAAAAATTCATAAAATCCTTCTCAAAATCAGGGTTGATTAACACTAGGGCTTCATTCAAGGCATATTTCATTGCTAAGAAAGAGTTTTATTATTCATATTGCCACCCGAACTCTGCATATTTCTTCAACAAGACATATATTTAATTGGTTCTGCGAAATTGGGAACAAAATGCCTTAGAAAATAAATTTTACCCAAAAATGACTGTAACTCTTTCTTATTTCTAGGTAAGCCAATTTTTTGTATAGCTTCAACTCTCCCTGGGTCAATGCAAATACCATATTCTATTACTATGTCCTCCAATAGTTTTCCTTCTTGAACAACAAAGCATGATTTCGTTGGGTTTAAACACAAACCAAATTTTCTGCGCTTATCAAACACTTGCTGCAAATGTTTTAAATAATCCTCATCGGACTTTAAAAAGACTATAATTTCATCCAAGTAAATGACTACAAATCCTTCCTTTTCCCCTGCAAAGGCAATATTTATTGCCCGCTGAAATGTTGCACCTGCATTCATTAAACCAAAAGGCATATTATTGTACATAAAAGTTCCCTAGGGTGTAGTGAAAGTTGTTTTCTCTCTGTCTTGTTTGTCAACTGAGATTTGATTGTACCCTAAAAAAACATCTTCATTGACAACCTTTTTGAGCCTACAACCTTCTGCAAAATATGATTCATTTTGGGTAAAGGATAGTTATACTTCGGCGAACACTGATTCAAATTGCAAAAATCAACACAAATTCTAATTTCGCCATTATTCTTTTCGAACCGAGACTATATTAGCTACCCAAGTAGAAAATCTTAAAGGCAGAATTATTTTGGCTTCCCACATTTTTCTGATTTTCTTTTCAATAATAGGGAGCAACATAGGATTAATATGCCTTATATTATGTGCCATAGGCTTTGCTTCTATTTTAAGAGGAATTTTATGTTCCATTATAGTTTTTTCGTATGTCTTCAAATCACTGTAGGTCCAAGCAAAAATGTCGGCATACTGCTTAAGCAACTTGACATATTTAGTTCTAGTTTCTTGAGGAAGAAATTTAGAAACTTTAACATATCTAGGCTAATTTTTTGTAGCAATATTGCAATAAACTGTACTCTCTCCATTTTTCTTACTATCAGACTTTAAAAAGACATCATTATTGTCAAACAACCTCTCTAAAGGAACTAAACCTTTAGGAATGAATTTTTTTTTTAGATCAATGATGTATTTTCTAGCTATTGTGTTTTTGAATGGCTTGCTATTTTGACTTTTAATTGTGTCTTGCTCATTATCAATCAGAATGTCTGCAAATTCCTCTACACGTTCCAAGAATTTCTAAATTTCTTTATCATCTTCAAATAATTTCCAATATTTTATATTGTCAGTAATGGAAGGTCTATTTTAATCTGAACATCATATGTTGCTTTAACATCAAGAGGAACCTTAAAATTACTAGCACTTATGGCCAGTGAATCTGCCATTTCATTTAATTCTATGGAAATAAAATTCAAATTGAATGCTGAAAAATAATGTTCAATTAAATCCCACACTTCATTTATGTAATTCTTCAATTTTGAATTTTTCACTTGATAATTATCTCTCACCTGCTATACTACCAACTCTAAATCACCAAAAAGAATCAACTCTTCAGCTCCTAAATCTTTTTTTGCCTTCATTCCCAAAATAAGTGCTTCATACTCAACAATTTTATTAGTAGTGATAAATTGTAATTTGTATGATAAATTCACTACCTGCTGAGTGGGAGAAATAAGAACTACAACAACCCCTGATCCCTCTCTTGACGAAGCTCCATCAAAATAAAACTTCCAGGTCTGCCCTACTTCTAAATTCTACTCTTTTGTGACTTAAAAATGATGTTTTTGATTGATTTCAGGCTGAAAATTGTTGTCATCAGTAGCAAGGTGTAAAATAGATGACCCTAACTCCTCCTCCTCTGCATATATAGGATGATTTGAGGGAATTTTCTGATCACTTATGATATAATCCATTTGTGTTTCCCTATACAATATTATGAATTCTCCTCCAAAGACTGGCATATTGGCGTATGCCATATCCATTTGAAGAGTGCCTCCCATATTTTTGGACCAAGATCTAGAAAGAAGCATTCCAAATCTAGATGGTACGTCTGCAACCACTATGTCCATCACTAAAATTTTCATGGGGAGCTGGGTAAGAGAAATTACCAAGTCTTTGATCACTCCTAAACACTTGACCCTTTTAGAGTCGAATGTGTAAAGATCATGGTATTGTTTAGTTATTTTCAACCCTAGTTCATCCATCACTTTCTTGGGCATTGGATTGTGAGAGGCCCCAAAATCTAACAGGGAGCTATGCGGCAATTTGTTATAAATATTGAGTGAAAGATAAAAAGGTGGAGAATTATCATCATTTTGATCTTGGAAATGGCTACCTAAGAAGATAGTAGGATGTTCATCCTCTAAATTGATTGAACAAGAGTGAGAGATGGCTCTAACAGACTTTTAAATGATTCTTTGTAGGATAGATTTTTCAACAATTCAAGGATCAAAACCAGAATGTTGATTTTATTCAATTCTAACTTGAAACTGAAATTAAGAGGAGTCAAATATTTATTTTATGCACAAGTTTTTATGATTGGGGCAAGGTTAGGTGATGGAGGAACATCAATAACCTTTTCCTTTTGTTTGGCAGCATGTTTTTCAGAATCTTGTTTTTGTTGAGGCTGTTGGACAACCCCTTTTGACCTCAAAGGATAATTTCTTGTTTGATTTTCACGCTTATTTTTCTCATTTTGGACATGAATATGAGCATCTTCATCATCTAAAAATAGATTCAACCTAAACTGATCTTCATACTCTTGCAAAGTCAAATAAGTTGACTTTGATGTCTCCCCAACAAGATTTATATCTTCATCCTCCTCTTCTTGTTCTTGCTGATTGTCTTCAGCAAAATCATTCAGTAGAGGCTGAACATTTTGATCATCAGGATTTCTTCTTGGGCATTGCAAAATTTGTTGAGGCTAAAAGGGTCTCCTAAAAGGAGCCTGATTTCTATTTCCTTCATTTTAAATGGGCCTAACAACAAGACTATTTTCTAACTCCAATTTTTTCATTTTGGAAGCAAGATATTTAATCAAATTATACATTTAATCAAGCTTTTCTTCGGCTATGAAATTTTTAGAGGAAGAAGATGGTTTCTCCTCTTTCATTTTCTTTTTATCCTTTGCTCCCTTCCCCTCTTCAATTTTCAGTTTGTTTGAGGCCATTAGATTGTTCTGCACTCCAATAGAAACCTCCTGCATACCTACCAATGTTTGTGGCTTCTCATCTCTCAACCACAGTGAAAACCTGGAGTCTAAGGCATTGGCAAAGGTTATCATGGTTGCAGAATACCAAATCATCTTCTTGGAATACAAGTTGTTTTTCTCCTTTTTCAAAGACAACTTTTACTTTGGTTTTGTACTTATGTGCTTTGTCCATCAGGGATTCCCTAATTTGATGAGCTTCTATAAGTTGCATCATCCTTCTCTGAATGGGATTTGAATTATCAATTTCTTCTTGTAAAAACTTCATAACAGGAAGGGCCAATTGTAATGGCATCACAGTATCAACACCATAAACAAGTTGAAAGGGAGAAACTCCAATTGATCTTTTGCTACTCACCCTATCTTCCCAAAGATCATGAACTAGCTGAGTATCCCAGTTTCTTTTGTTTTCTGGCATCATCTTCTTTATGATTCTTACCAGGATTTTTTTGAATGACTCAGCTAACCCATTACCTTGGGGGTAATAAGGAGTAGAATGAGTCAAATCAATGTTATATTTCTGAAATAAATTTTTCACCTTGGTAGATCTAAAATCCATTGCATTGTTAGTCACCAAATTTTAAGGGCAGCCAAATCTAGACATAATATTTTCAAACATAAATTTAATTACTACAATGTCAGTGGCATTTCTGGTTGGAATGGCCTCAATCCACTTGGTGAAATAGTTTGTGGTTGTAAGAATCCACCTGTGTTGTCATGATGATGGCAGATGAATCTCACCAATGAAGTCTAGCCCCCACTGCTAGAAAGGAACATCTACTGAAATAGGAATGAGAGGTAATGGAAGGATCTTCTACTTACCGGAAAACTTTTGACTCCCAGTACAAGCCCTGACTTTAGCAAAAACATCAGAAAAAAGAGTTGGCCAATAATAGCCAGCTCTTAGAATTTTATTTGTGATAGCCTTCCAATATAAATGTCCACCACACACCCCTACATGTATCTCTGACATAGCTTTTTGTGACTCAACTTCATCTACACATATCAACAAAAATCCTACTGGGTCTTTCCAATAAAGATTATTTTCCATTATGTAATACTTGACAACCTTCAGTTTAAAAGCCCTTCTCTTTGATTTTTCCATTTCTGGAGGACAACTAAGATTTAATAAAAAGTACACTATGTCTTTATACCAATTGGAATACAATATTTCAGGATAATGAAATATACCTTATTTATCTGTTTCTTCAGCTACCTCCATATTCAAATTTAGAGCTTTGCAATTTGATTCTGCCATCAAGCGGGCTAATCCCTGTCCCTTTATCAAGTTAGTAGGTTTAATTTCAATGTCAAACTCAAAAACCTTTGTTAAACATCTTCCCCTCCTGCCATCTGTGTCTGGATGCAACAATACATCCTTGACAACAATATTTGGCACAAAAGCAATGAATTTTAAATGCAGAACATAAAATTGAAAAGACTTCAAAGCCTTTACCTATGCATATGCCTATTTTTCAACCAACCTGTACTTTAACTCGACATCTATTAATGCATGACTGAAAAAATAAATTGGCTGCTCCAAGCCTTCCTTGTTCTTTTGAAGTAAAATTGTTGCAATAGTTTCCTAAGAAGCATATGAAAAATTCAGAAAATCCTTCTCAAAATCAGGGCTGATTAACACTGGGGCTTCAGTCAAGGCATATTTCATTACTAAGAAAGATTTTTTTTATTCATATTTCCACCTGAACTCTGCATATTTCTTCAACAAGACATATATTTAATTAGTTCTGAAAAATTCAGAACAAAACGCCTTAGAAAATAAATTTTACCCAAAAATGTCTATAACTCTTTCTTATTTCTGGGTAAGCCAATTTTATGTATAGCTTCAACTCTCCCTGGGTCAATGCAGATACCATATTCTGTTACTATGTCCCCCAATACTTTTCCTTCTTGAACAACAAATCATGATTTCTTTAGGTTTAAAGAAAAACCAAATTTTCTGCGCTTATCAAACACTTGCTGCAAATGTTTTAAATGATCCTCATCAGACTTTGAAAAGACTGTAATGTCATCCAAGTAAATGACTACAAATCTGTCATTTTCCCCTGCAAAGGCAATATCCATTTCCTGCTGAAATGTTGCGCCTGCATTCATTAAACCGAAAGGCATATTATTGTACATAAAATTTTCCTAGGGTGTAGTGAATTTTTTTTTTCTCCCTGTCTCATTTGTCAATTGAGATTTGATTGTACCCTGAAAAACCATCTATCATTGACAACCTCTTTGAGCCTACAACCTTTTGCAAAATATGATCCATTTTGGGTAAAGGATAGTTATCCTTCAGCGAACACCGATTCAAATTGTGAAAATCAACACAAATTCTAATTTCTCCATTCTTCTTTTCGAACCGGGACTAAATTAGCTACCCAATTGGAAAATCTTAAAGGCAGAATTATTTTGGCTTCCCACATTTTTCTGATTTCCTTTTCAATAATAGGGAGCAACATAGGATTAATATGCTTTAGCTTATGTGTCATAGGCTTTGATTCTGTTTTAAGAGGAATTTTATGTTCCATTATACTTTTGTCATATGTTTTCAAATAAATATAGGACCAAGCAAAAATGTTTGTATACTACTTCAGCAACTTGACATATTTAGTTCTAGTTTCTTGAAGAAGAAATTTAGAAACTAACATATCTAGGCTAATTTTTTGTACCAATATTGCAGTCATCTGTACTCTCTCCATTTGTCTTACTATCAGGCTTTAAAAAGACATCATTATTGTCAAACAACCTCTCTAAAGGAACTAAGCCTTTAGGAATGAAGTTTTTTTTTGTAGAAATTTGTTGAATAATGATTAATTATCCACCGAGACTATCCTGGTCACATAATATTTGAGCTTCATACATAACACATAATCTCTTCCACTCAACTCAACTCAAATCATCAAACATGCGGAAATAAAATCAAGCGATAACACATCAAATCATCATACACATTAACATAGTATGTATGGGGAAAGCTTATAGCTGAAAACCCCGCAGCTATTGTGTATATTATAATGGAGAAATCAAGTAACAAACTCAGTACAATACTCCTCACAAGTACTCAGTACTTTCTCATAAAGTTACTCACAATCTAGCTCATTTTTGAACAGGTTACTGGTTCAAAACTCACCGCCAATTGCCTTGCCTCTATTGCGTGTTTCAATGCTATGGGATGGCCTCTTTATATAGATAAACCACCAACCTGAACTGTGCAATCCTCATGGGCTTACTCCACCTATCTGTGTGTTGCAAATAGCAACAGTATAGTCACAACTGATAGCTAACTCCACCCTTTCATCTACCTCTTTCACTGGTCTCCACTGAACTGATCATACACTGTAGTGAACCGATGTGTTCTTGAGTTGAATAATGAGTTACTAATTAATGAATTAAATAATATTTAATTTACTCCACTCATAACTAATTGATTAGCTAGTTAAACTAATCTCAATCAGTTCAACTAAAATAAACAGAACACAACTCCACTATCTGTCTCATTAACTCCTCCAAACTTTTGCCACTGAAGTCCAACTGAAGTCAACCATGCATGATGCCATCAAACCCTTGGGAACCACGTGATTCCTCTGTCAGATGCATGAGCCACTTCTGTAGCTCGAACTGAAGTGCTCCAAGAGA
This sequence comes from Pinus albicaulis, assembly GCA_034641835.2. Lineage (NCBI taxonomy): Eukaryota > Viridiplantae > Streptophyta > Pinopsida > Pinales > Pinaceae > Pinus > Pinus albicaulis. Next base: position 472 of record JAXQQM020085148.1, on the reverse strand, counting down.
GTAAACTGCTGTTTATAGTCTAAATATTATTAAGGGTAAATAATATTTGACTTCCCCGTTTTAAGGAGAGGCAGTCTAAAAATAGACTTCGACCTCTTTGACCTCAAAAATAGAGTCTCATCTATTTTTACCAACATGACACATACTTCAAGAATCTCAAACTGGAATTCCCGAACCATGCTCCATATGTCTAAAAATAGACATAGTCTAAAAATAGATTTTGCGCCAGAATTTGCCTGCGGGCCCACTTAGTGAAGGCGACTTCATTTCACTAAGCTCCATCATCTTGCTGCATTGTCAACACTCCCTCTCAGCAAGATATGGATTATCTGCAACCCCTATCCTGCCTCTGTGGAATTCAAACTTGCTCCTGGTGAGCGCCTTCGTCAGAATGTCGGCATCCTGATCCTCCGTGGGAACATATGAAAGCATCATGATTCTCCGTTGAACACAATCTCTGATATGATGATAC
>JAXQQM020071872.1:0-89433 GCA_034641835.2 Pinus albicaulis | reverse complement strand
TCGACGTCAGCACACATTATCACACTTGGGATTCGTGCAGTACCTGGATTTCCATTTGACCCTATCGGTGGATTTCTCGCCTCTGTGTCAGCTTTCATTATTGGTTGGTTCAGAGGGTTTCTTCCGTGCGCTAGCTTCATCTTGTGCACGTCGGAAACGTACTTCGATTTTGGTTCCATCACTCTACTTCGTCCGATTTCTTCCAAATCTTGGCCTGCGGGTTACACTCGCGCTGGACTGATGTGGGATGCCTTAATGCCTTCCTTCCAGCAGATATTTTCCCATCGACTCCGACTCATTGCTCTGGGACCAAGATCTAGAGTCTTTTTGTCAAGACTCCAGGGTTTGCGTTCACGTTACCTTTTCGTCATCGACAAAGGGGGATTCACTGGCTGCCTCCCGGACAGATTCTTTCAAGTGTTCGACTTCAACTCATTCATTCACACTCCTTTTTATCGCATCGGGGAACCTTGAGACCAATCTTGCTTATCGGTAAGTTGTCTCGCTGCTGGTTAACGGATACATCACGTTCGGCAATCCAACGATTTCTCACATGGTCGACTGCGCCATTTATTCCCAAAGTGGTGTAGAATTGTGCCGTTGTGATCGGTGAAGACCTCGGGTTGCACGCATTTCTCGCATATCCGATCCACCTCCGCCGCCGTTGTTGCCGTCCACCCTTATATGTTGCAGCTCAGCACAGCAGCATCTTATATGTTGATCCCCGAGTTGCGTGATTGTACCGTTTGATCCGCCTCTTATGATCCGGTACTTGGAGATTCAGTTACTTGATCATACATCCAGTTGCACTATCTTTGATCAGCTTTCTATATGTGATACTTGGACATTGATACAGACTTGTATTTCCGGGCCCTGCTCAGATGATTCACTATGTACTTTCAGTTCAGTTATACTTGTATACATATTGGATCTATTTCAGTACTTTCCATATGATGTATTTTTGACTGAGCATGGTTATGCCCGCCTCAGCATGAGTTGACTCTCTGGTTTCTTTCATTGGTTTTTGGAAGGCTGAAATCTGGTGAAGTCCTCTCTTGTCCTTGCGAAGTTCTTTCTATGTGCATAATACATTTCGGCCATCATGTACCCCTTCTGACCTCATATATTAGGGGGCATCTCTTATAGCATCATTTCTCACCTTGACATGATTCATGATTGCTTCATGGCTTTATGGGCACCCATTCCTACAGACTTGGACAAATTCACTTAAAAACAGTGGAAAATCCTCCATACGCGACTATGCCCATGTTTTTCCGCGTGTATACGCGAGTACAACTAGACTTTTCCGCGTATGCCATTTTAATGATTAAAAAATATATAAAAATCCCTAATTTCGTGCTGGGTTGATGGTTACTCAGGTAGTTCAACCACCCCAGCCCGTGGCCAACTGTTTCCAACTGCTGAAACTACTTGGAGGGACTATAAAAAGCCCTCATGTGTATGGCCTAAGGGAGAGAGAATTATTGATATTATACTCTGTTGGTATTCCCTATCCAAGTCTGATTCCCCGTGCCTCCTGCACTTTCCCAGTTCATTATAGGAAACCCTTGTTTCCTTGAGATACACATCCCTTTATATGTTATCTCGTATGCACCCGTTTGGAAGGAGTCTTAGCGAGGCAAGGGCTGGACGGATCCGGACGACGGTCTGCGAAGGCCTTGGAAGGATCAGGTGATCTCTCCACTTACTTTTGTACGTACTATTTTTATAATACAGAAGTATCATGCTGTTCCCGAAATAAACGTGTTAGTATATGCTTTAATGTATGAAGAATATTTGTTATACATGCATTCATGATGATTTATTAATGTTTTATATGAATCTCACTAACATATAGAGTAGAAATATACTGTACAACTTGTCCTTTGGGCTGGTTTCTTCTTGTATTTCAGGTGAAAGAGGAAGGACAGTTGCAGTGAGTTTGAACTCCACGTGGATCTACTTCAAACGTAGGACCAACGGGTAAACCTCTCATTCTACTCGATTTCGTTTTTATGAATGTGCATGATCGTGTGAGTCTCTGTTAAGTAGTACGCCCCTGCTCTGTGGAGGTTGAATCCCAACCAACCTCTAGGGTGTTAAATCCCCGAAACAACAACAGTAGATATCTTTCCCAAATTATTTTCATATTCAGATTGAAGAATTGACATAGGACATTCAGGATTATCTACGTGCTCAAGTGAAAATATGGTAGAAAAATCATTCCCATGATGATGAACGATGATGATAATTGTCCCATGGAATTTCATCCAAAGTCATTGCTTCCATGATGCTTTCATCTGTTGGAAACATTTTATTAAAGGGATCAGGGAATGAAATTGGTTATAACTAAGATAATTGTGAATAATCATCAGTGATTGCATTCACTATATGAATTTCAGAGGGTGGTGGATTGGAAAACGTTTGAACTACCTGATAAGCTAATTCAAATGGGCTTAAAGAAATCTCATTTCCATACATGGTCAATTCAGATTCTAAAGGAAAAATCCACAGATAATAAGATTCCATCATGCTTGATGTGACCATATTAACCCAGTAAATGTTAGAAGAAAGGTTGGGTGGAGGGAGTGAAAAAGTTCCCACGAGTGACGAATCTTTGAGAAGACTGACACCAACATCCTCATAGTGAGTAATCATTTTCCCTATGAAGGTACACTACTAGTAGAGTTAGGGTCTGAATTGTAGTAATATAATTGGTCTAATTTCACTATTTTCCCTTGATGAGGAAACATTATCATGCGAACGAGTGACAAGAACACTGCAAACATAACATAGGTCCAAATTTGACCAAGTAAAATGTTGTAATTGAGTTGGGCATGAACGACTTCAACTTTGATTGCGATCATATTACCTTCTAACTCTATGGGTAGATCGTTTAAAATCCCGTAAGGAAAAAAAATTCTTCCATCAAAGGCTTTCAGTGTGGTAGTAGACCGATTGATATTTGGAGAACCCAAGACTTTCCAACACGCAATATACATGATACACGTAGAAGCTCCTTCTTCAATGACTGTGCGTAAAAATCGTTTTGCTTTGGCTAAAATCAGTATTTGAAATTCCATTTGATGTGGGACTCTAGGTATATGAATTTCAAGGTCAGAGACAATAAGGTTAGAACCCCGAGGATCAATTTCTCCGATAGTTGACAATAGTAATTTTTTTTGTGCTCGGCATGTTTGCAGCACTTCAACAACCGACATCCCTAAAGGATACATCGCCAAATATTAAATAATGTTGTAGTTATGAGTAGCTCTAGCATGAGGGTTAAAATATTGTTTTGAAACAACACCTCTAGGATGCGATAGAAATACCATGTCAGAATTGGGCTTTTAAATATGTAATGGCTGAGGAGGAGGAACTGAATTGGAAGGTTGACTAGATGGACTAGTATCATTTCCATTTACTACATGACCCTTATATGCACAATATTTATATCTCGTGGCTACCATCACTTGCGAAGACATAATTATGATATCTACCGATGTGGAAGAAGAGGATTGATTATGTAAAATAATTTTACTATCTTGAGAGGGGAAAGGGTCTTTCAAAATAGCACGAGTAGGAGAAACTTTAATGAATTTGGTAACCTTTGACTAATGTGGGCATTATTTTGTGTAATGATATTCATCACAATTCAAACAAGGAAAACAAGGTTTCTTCTTTCTATCATAGGGTTCATTTTTGTTTGGTTTCTCTTTTTGAGAATCATTTTGTTTCAATTTACCCTTCCCCATATTTTTACCTCTGAACGATTTATTATTGCCAGTAGATGAGTCTACGACATTATTTTCAGAAGTAATTTTTAGAGAAAGGCTTTCACTGGGTGAATCTTGTATCGCTAAAGTCTGAGTGTTTTTAGAATTCTTCTTTTTACCCTTATACTGATGGCTAACAAAACCAATCACACCATCAGCCACATTAGATCTTGTAGGGGTTGAATTTGGTTGATTTGGGCAAGGTAGATTTGGGATTTTCTTATACAAATTACTAGACTGTGTATAAACAAGGTCTAGGTATTGGGCACAAGATATTACTTGCTCTTCTGTTACAACACCTCCTTTAGCAACATCCTCAGTAATGACAGGAAGTAATGATTTTGTGAACCATTCAGCCAAAATTCAATCTAGAATAAAAACTTAGACTAAACTACGTCTATGCCTCCATTCATGTATATGATCTAAAATGTGGGTGGATTTTGATTGTTTCAAGGAAGTCAAAAGTTCACTACTAATGTCATATCGAATTAGCAGCTAAAAATGTGTTAAAAATGATGTCATTAAGTAGTTGAAATTATGGAAAGAGACAATTGGTAGTTCAATGCACCATTTTGCTACTGAAATAGTTAAAGTTCATTGGAAAATGCGTATTATAATAGAATAATTGATTAAAGAATTCGACACACACCAAAGATGATATGCCATAACACGATTTGATGGGTCCTCTCCTAATTTTCATTCAAACTTTGGTATATCACTGGGAAACTTATTAGGAATTTTTTGAGCTGCATCTTTGTCCAAATTTTTATGATTTTTATCAAATAAATACATACTTGCACCTGGTGTTTTTAATCATTATTAATCCATTATGTTGTTAATTAGAGAAATTTAGAAACAATAGTTATTATTCTTGTTATTAATTAATTTTATAAGTGTTTTTAATAAATTTCTTTTTGGTTGTAGGAAGGTTCGGTGCAGGAATGCATTTGAGTGCGAATTCACCAAATGAATCAAAGTAGCAGCTAGGTAGATGAATTGTAGTAGGTGAAAATATCAAATTGTGACCAAGTGGAGCATAATCTCTAAATTTTGAGACATGGGTTGTGTTCAGAGCACCATTTTTCCTATAACCCAGAAACTGTTTGGGGAAATTCGGCTTAGTGAAAGAGTTATCGTTAGGGGAATATTCCACTGAAGACCACTCTTGAATGTGAATGTATTGGGTCTCTATGAATATTGCTGCTCTGGTTATGTTTGGGGATTAAAAAAAATATTAGTTCACTCTCAAATGGTTGTTAACCCTTTCATAAAATACACATAAACCATCATCCTAGAGGACAACGAAAGCCATATAGATACATCTCAGTAGAACAATTTTCTCAGAAATTCAAACAGTTTCATGTTAGCCAAAAGTTGACAAAATAACTTTCTAAACATTTTGAAAAATCCAAAGGCCAAAAAATTTCCGCATCTTTCAGAAAATCCTCACTTAGAAAATGGGATTTGTTCAATCATGTTTTGATCAAGAGTGGCCACTTATGAAGAGAAACTCATTTGTTTATGTTTTCAAGGCAATACAACTTGTAGTTTTATTTATTACAATTATAATGTTCTCTCGGACACAAATGCAAGTTGACCTGGAACATGGAATTTATTATCTTGGTCATGATGTTGAATAGTTTTTGGAGTTCAAAGGGATATTTACCTCTACCTACCATCAGTATACACCAAGCCTCCTCACCTCAAGATATTTTGTCCATCCCTTTCCACAGAAAACATGGCTCTGATCCAGAACAGGTACATACTTCATTGGAAAGAGATAACAAGATGCAAATTACATGGATTACTTATGATGCTAATGTACCTTCAATAGTTGAGTATGAACTTGCTGGAAGTCGAGGGGGGATCGATATAGATGTAGGAGCTATAGAATGAAGTAGTGGATTTTCTGGAAATGAAGAAGTCGATAGATAGAATAGATGGAGTAGCTGTAGAATGTAAAAGCTGCGCATTAGATGAGATCGAATGGGGAGATAGAGCAGTCGGCCCAGGAGAAGAATGACGCTGCGTATTAGAAGGAGATAGCTGCAGAGATAGAGCACATATGAAATATAGAGAGCGCAGAGTGTGAGTCCGTCATTTTAGAAGCAGAATTTCTCCGTTGTCAAATCGAATTTCCCAAATGTAGACAGCGCAAAATTTCCATCAATTTTCTCAGATGCAAAAATCAATTTCTGAAGATGTAGATCTGGCACCAAATTGCCTAGCATCTGATGTATTTGTTGATTAATGTTTGAAGAAATGGTTTTGATTTAATTTAATAAAGTTTGGCTCTACATTTATTTATGTAACCATTGTAATTTTTGTTTTTAACATTGGGTTAGTTTCGGACTTGCTCTAGGGAGTGGCAAGGATCCACCCCAACCTAGAGTCTAGTCCTCATTCTTCATAGCTTTAGGATTTGTTTAAATTGTAGGATTATCTTTTGTTTTAAATTTTTTTTTAAATAGTATTTAATATTTCTTAATTATGCATTTAGTTTGTTATTTTGTTTTCCAAGTCTTGAGTTTGATTCAGGATTTCACTTAATAATTAGACCTCTTTTAATTAGAATTTGTCTTGTTTCATATTTCTTTTTCATTAGTTTCGTTATTGTTTTCTTAGTATAATCATTTATTTATAAGTGCAAGATTGAGTGTAGATTTAATTGTGCATGCAACGTGATTTAGTTTTAGCTATTGAGTTACATGATTTGATTTTTAAGTAGGTTTGTTTTTATTTCATCTAGATTAACATCTTTGAATTAAAGGTTCTTCTTGATTATTTGTAATGTGATTTTTATATAGGATCTTTTAAAGTGTTATTTTATATGAAGCAAGTAGTTTTATTTTAGTTAATTTGAATCTTAAATTTGTTATGAAGAGTAGTTTTAGTTAGTTTAAGGTGTGAGTTATCATTATAATAATGTGTGTGTGTCTTTTTGCTTATCTCAAGATTAATTTCAAGTGTTAGTTTCTAGGTTAATGGGAGGAATAATTATATTAAGATTTTCTAAGTTATCGTAGGAGATTTAAAAGTAGAATGTGAGTGCGAGAATGTTACATGATTGAAGATTGTCTTGAATTTCATTATAGTTTAATTGCAGTATGGAGTTTGCTTGATAAGAATTAGTTTAGTAAGTTTCATTTTAAAGGTTGTTTATTTGCGAGAAAAGGTGTGTTTCATTCTAGTGTTTAGTTTATCATTACAAAGGAATATATTTATACTCTGATCATTAAGCTGAGCCAATACGCAGTACAACTCGCATTTACGACTCCTGGATTGATAATTAATATTGAGAGGTTTAATCCGACAACTAAGCCGACCAAAATTCTGGCACTGTTACTGGGGAGCTGTATTTTGGCTTAGGTAAAGTTTTATCACAGAGTTTCAAGGATATTGCAGGACGTCAGATGGCGAAGAGTGTACGGAAAGACATGAGTGAAGAGCCACGCATCCACTATTGTGGGGTTGCTCCAAAGTCTGGCCATCTTGCTTATCTCTTGAACCTTTATTTCCTTATCTTGCTTATGTGTAGAGTAGAATCAGGCTTTATACATTTAATTTCCAAATTGCCTTGTTTTTAATAGATTAAATAGCACTTGATTTGGAATTTTTCCTTTCATGCAAGTGTGGTGAGTTGTATTTCAATCAAAATATTTTAAAATTTATTTATCTTCAGAATCCAATCTTCAACGCTATATCATTTTTGGGGTACTGTAAGAACCCTTGTGTACTAATCCATGGGATGACAGAATGTACCAGTTTGCTCGTTGAAGTCAAGAAGATGGTAGTTTGAGGAATCATTCAATGAGGAGTTCTTATGCTACTATAGAGACGAACAACTAATCCGATGAGGAGTTCACAAGTGCTGAATTTAATATCTTTCTTGAACATAAATTTAAATATTTGATTTCAAAGTTGGATGATTTGTAGGAACAAGAGAAGGACGAAGAACCACTGATTATCCTTTGCGCCAACTGTCAAAAGAAACATTGCCTTGGAAAGTGCCCACTTAGCAGTCTGGAAGTTTGCAAAATTTGCGAGGATGGTCATGAAACCAAACATTGCCCATCACTGCCACAATTACGAAAGGTACTCAGGGAATCAAGTTAGGAATCAAATCAAATTCTAGGTATAACTCAAAACCAAACACCATTTGATACTTGGAATAATGATTATTTTCCTGAGCAGGTTCCTTAGCATGTTTATAATCCTGGAATTTCGTGGCAAATTTTTGATCCTCCTCCAATTGAATATCCAACTTCGTGGCCACAGTGGACCTTGCCCTTGCCCTCATCCTCAAGCCAGATATCTCCATGGCATAAAGAATCGTTTGGATCTTTCTCTCTAGGGCAATCTCCCATGAAAATTAAATTATATGAGCACCAAAAAAAACCATAATTTCCTTCCAAACACACCATTAACTTATCCCCCTCCATGGTCCCAACCGTATGTGCAACCTTACCCTAGCCCTTATCCTTACCCTATACCTAACCCTAATCCATACCCTAGTCCTAATTCAAACCCTAATCCATACCCTAACCCTAGTTCATACCCTAATCCATACCATAGTCCTAACCCTAATCCACACCCTAGACCTAACCTTAATTCTAATTTAGAACCTAGATCTAACCCTAGTCCAAAGCCTAACCCCAATCCAAATTCAAATCTTAGTCCAAGCATTAACCAAAACCCTAGCCCAAACCACACCCTAAACCCTAATCTAAACCATCAGGTTGCACAATAGTTTGAACCACCTATTCTTTCCGTTTATTCCCCTGTTGAACAAAATGTCACACCCTCCCTGTTGGAAAAGGGAATGAATCTGGAAACTTCCCCCATTACCATAGAACATTAACCCCGGGAAGATATAATTCAAAGAACACAAGAGGAGCAATATTTCATTGGAACTTGTTCTGAAAATGTTGTTGAAACTCACAACCCTAGAATCTCTCTCAACCATTCTTGTCAATTTGAAAAGCAGGTATTTGAGCCTAAACTTGAGGGATTTATCTTTTGTCTTTCACCAGATTCTTTGTGCCTCCAAGAGAGTGACTATAAAACTGTGGAAGAATTGCATCAGTTGGAGAATCATAAATATGTGGATTCCATTGAATCCTGGTTTGGAGCAGTCATTAAGCCATCTTATTTTCTCAGCATCCGTAAACTCTTGGTACCATATCAATTAAAGCAATTGATTTCTCATGCTTTCGTATGTCTTGAAGTCTATTCTTTAAAACTAAGCGTGAGTATAATCAGCATTTTGCTATGCACATCGCTTCATTGGAAGTACTCCTATACTTAAACGAGAGTCTTTCGCCTCTTAAAATAAGGTAGGAGAATAAATGAATAAAGTAGTTATAATGCTATTAGGGTTTTGAATTTTAATAATTCTGGTTAAAAATACTTTTAATCCACATTAGTTGTTAACACACAAATTTGTGATGAATCTTCTGAGTACAATTCACTCTAATACCTTATGATTTTGCAAAAGTAACCATGATTAATCTCTCTAATAAGTTGTTGTCTCGGATATATATTTTCAATTTCCCTTAGAAGGTACTATTGGAAACCCCCTATGGTGGACCACTCTTGTAAAGATCATAATGAGCTATTTATGAGAAAACTAGCATTCTTAACTCAAAGAATCTTTCAGTCATTGTCTAGGATATCTTTAACAAGTATTTAGGGTAGAGGAATTAGCCAGCAATGATTAGTCATTAAAAACTTTTCACACCATCTTGTACTCTTAAGGAATATATCTATCTCCCCACTTATTAAGTAACCTTTAAGGTTAATCATAATCATAGCTTACAAAGATTTAGGGAAGGACAGGAGGTCTTGTGATGAGCCGACCTACCATGATCATGAGACCTAACATGCATGAAATTACTGCTACTGTTCACCAAGCCAGAGTAATGGCTTTCAACCGAAAAGCTAGAAGACAGGAGGTCTCATCACGAGCCTGCCTGTTCATCCATGTTTCTTCTTGTGAGTGGCAATGCCATCAGCTGGTTCCCAAGCCAGGACAATGGCCTTCATCTAAAAAGTCAAATAAGCTAACTCTGAATCTGTATCTAGTAAGTGAGATACTGACATTTCTCTAGGTTAAAAGACATCCCTATCGAGGTTATGGACACCTGGGGGAAGCAGGGCCATGTCTGTGGTATTAAAGTTAACTGCATACTATGATTTGTTTGGTTATCCTTCTCTTCCCTAAGACTCATAATCATTTTCTTTGACAATGGTTTTGAGCCGATTTGAAGAAGATGCTTTGAGTTCTATCTTTCAAAAATCAAGAATCTTTGAATGATGTTGTACCCTTAGTGAAGGTAATTCATTGTACTAGATTAAGAGGAAATTTATTTTTGAATCTGGATGACAACGTAGTTTAGAGTGTTCAATAAAGAGGTTGCTGACTAGTATCATAACTCAATTTAATGGTATTTGAAGTGATGAATTACTCAATGATGACTATTCACAAGGTGTTGGTTGCTGATAATGTGTATTGATTGTAGTTGCCTCTAAATATGTGATGAATGACCTAGGTATAAGATTGCTATAGTAGGTGCATGAAACCTGTGGTAGTATTTTTAAAATTGCACCTCTTCAGTAAAACTTGATTTTATCATAAGACTTTGGGCAAAACAAAATTTGGGACAAGGTAACAGGTATATGCAAACACTATTTTCTCCATCATGTCTACTTTCGGTACCTGATCTTGTTTTATCATTTCACATGGTTTTAGCTGGTAAGGTAACAGTAATGTTGCAGGAGAATGAATGCATTACAACATCAGGCATCTTCATCTTTACTTGCTAAACTCTTTGCTGACATTGTCGCAACCTTATTTCATCCTCTTATAGTTTTTCCTTGCACGAGGACGTGCAAGAAGTTCAGCGTGGGGGGATGTTGAGCTGCATCTTTGTCCAAATTTTTACGATTTTTATCAAATAAATACATACTTGCACTTGGTGTTTTTAATCATTATTATTCCATTATGTTGTTAATTAGAGGAATTTAGAAACAACAGTTATTATTCTTGTTATTAGTTAATTTTATGAGTTTTTTTAATAAATTTCTTCTTGGTTGTAGGAAGGTTCGGTGCAGGAATGCATTTGAGTGAGAATTCACCAAATGAATAAAAGAAGCAGCTGGGTAGTTGAATTGCAGTAGGTGAAAATATCAAATTTCAACCAAATGGAGCAGAATATATAAATTCTGAGATGTGGGTTGTGTTCAGAGCATCATGTTTCTTATAACCCAGAAACCGTTTGGCGAAATTCGGCTTCGTGAAAGAGTTATCGTCAGGGGAATATTCCACTGAAGACCACTCCTAAACGTGAACGTATTGGGTCTCTATGAATATTGCTACTCTGGTTATGTTTGGGGATTAAAAGAAATCTCAGCTCACTCTCAAATGGTTGCTAACCCTTTCATAAAATACACATAAACCATCATCCTAGAGGACAACGAAGGCCATATAGATACATCTTAGTAGAACAATTTTCTCAGAAATTCAAACAGTTTCATGTTGGCCAGAAGTTGACAAAAGAACTTTCTAAACATTTTGAAAAATCCAAAGGCCAAAAAATTTTCGTGTCTTTCAGCAAATCCTCACTTAGAAAATGGGATTTTTTCAATGATGTTTTGATCAAGAATGGTCACTTACGAAGAGAAACTCATTTGTTTATGTTTTCAAGGCAATACAACTTGTTGTAGTTATATTTATTACAATTATAATGTTCTCTCGGACATAAATGCAAGTCTACCTAGAACATGGAAGTTATTATCTTGGTCATGATGTTCAATAGTTTTTGGAGTTCAAAGGGATATTTACCTCTACCTAGCATTAACATACACCAGGCCTCCTCACCTCGAGATATCTTGTCCATCCCTTTCCACATAAAACATGGCTCTGATCTAGAGCAGGTACATACTTCATTGGCAGGAGATAACAAGATGCAGATTACATGGATTACTTATGATGCTAATGCACCTTCAATAGTTGAGTATGGAACTTCTCTGGGGGTATATACTTCATCATCACAGGGAGAGAGCGATTTGTATTCATACGTGCTTTATGACTCTGGCAGGATTCATCATGTTGTAATTGGACCACTGGAAGCCAATAAAATTTATTTTCATCGATATGGAGGCTATGGGCCAGAGTACAGTTTCAAGACTCCACCTGCACAGTTTCTGGTTATTTTTGCAATTGTTGGTGACCTGGGTCAAACAGGATGGACATCAACAAATTAAACAATGTAACTATGACGTCCACATTTTCCCTGGTGATCTGTCATATGCCGACTACCAGCAGCATCTGTGGGACTCATTTGGATGGCTAGTGGAACCTTTGGCAAGCACGAGGCCATGGATGGTCACATAAGGAAATCATGAGAAAGAGTTGATCCCCTTCTTTATGCCTTCATTTCGGGCATTCAATGCACGATGGCGCATGCCTTTCAGAGAAAGTGGTTCAAGTTCAAACCTCTATTATTCATTTGAAGTTGCAGAAGTACACGTTGTTATGCTTGGTTCTTATACTGACTATGGATAAGATTTAGATTAATATCAATGGCTTCAGACTGACCTTTCAAACATAAATAGGAGAAGAACACCTTAGCTTATTGTGGTGTTCCATGCACCTTGGTATAATAGTAATACAACTCATCTAGGTGAGGAGGATTCTTTTGAGCATACTAGTTCACCCAAGCCACAGCAAAAACTAGAACCAGAACCTAAGCCACGAATGCATCTTCCAGCAACAACAACCCACAAAAAGAGGAACGATTTCCTGAATTGACAATCTGTTTCAAAGCTAATTCTTATTCTGGAAATTTGTAAAACCAATAATTTTCTATATTTTTCTAGTTGAAGCCCTAGTTTTGCATTCAAATATATATATATATATATATATATATATATATATATATATATATATATATATATAAGTTGTTGGAAGTCGAGGGGGGATCAGTATAGATGTAGGAGTTATAGAATGAAGTAGTGGATTTTCTGGAAAAGAAGAAGTCGATAGATAGAATAGATGGAGTAGTTGTAGAATGTAATAACTGCACATTAGATGAGATCGAATGGGGAGATAGAGCAATCGACCCAGGAGAAGAATGAAGCTGCGTATTAGAAGGATATAGCTGCAGAGATAGAGCGCAGCTGAAATGTAGAGAGCGCAAAGTGTGAGTCCGTAATTTTAGAAGAAGAATTTCTCCTTTGTCAAATCGAATTTCCCAAATGTAGAGAGCGTAGAATTTCCATCAATTTTCTCAGATGCAAAAATCGATTTCTAAAGATGTAGATCTGGCACCAAATTGCCCAGCAACTGATGTATTTGTTGATTAATGTTTGAATCAATGGTTTCGATTTAATTTAATAAATTTTGGCTCTGCATTTATTTATGTAACCATTGTAATTTTTTTTTAAAGTTGGGTTAGTTTCGGACTTGCTCCACAAAGTGGCAAGGATCCACCGCAACCTGGAGTTGAGTCCTCATTCTTCATAGCTTTAAGATTTGTTTAAATTGTGGGATTATCTTTTGTTTTAAATTGTTTTTAAATAGTATTTAATATTTCTTAAATATGCACTTAGTTCATTATTTTGTTTTCCAAGTCTTGAGTTTGATTCAGGATTTCACTCAATAATTAGACCTCTTTTAATTAGAATTTGTCTTGTTTTAGATTTCTTTTTCATTAGTTTCATTATAGTTTTCTTAGTATAATCATTTATTTATAAGTGCAAGATTGAGTGTAGATTTAATTGTGCATGCAACGTGATTTATTTTTAGCTATTCAGTTACATGATTTGATTTTGAGGTAGGTTTGTTTGTATTTCATCTAGATTAACATCTTTGAATTAAAGGTTCTTCTTAATTATTTGTAATGTGATTTTTATATAGGATCTTTTAAAGTGTTATTTTATATGAAGCAAGTAGTTTTATTTTAGTTAATTTGAATCTTAAATTTGTTATGAAGAGTAGTTTTAGTTAGTTTAAGGTGTGAGTTATCATTAGAATAACGTGTGTGTGTCTTTTTGCTTATCTCAAGATTAATTTCGAGTGTTAGTTTCTAGGTTAATGAGAGGAATAATTAGATTAAGATTTTCTAAGTTATCATAGGAGATTTAAAAGTAGAATGCGAGTGCGAGAATGTTACATGATTGAAGATTGTCTTGAATTTCATTATAGGTTAATTGCAGTATGGAGTTTGCTTGATAAGAATTAGTTTAGTAAGTTTCATTTTCAAGGTTGTTTATTTGCGAGAAAATGTGTGTTTCATTCCAATGTTTAGTTTATCATTACAAAGGAATATATTTATACTCTGATCATTAAGCTGAGCCAATATGCAGTACAACTTGCATTTATGACTCCCGGATTGATAATTAATATTGAGAGGTTTAATCCGACAATTAAGCTGACCAACATATTTTTCGGCCAAAACAGATGTAGTAGATATGATCATTCATTAGCGAAGATAGATATGGAAAATATAAAGTTACGATAAACGATAACTATCAATGAGGGTCCAGTTGTGGATTTTTATAGCCCTGAGGGTTAAGTCCAAACCCTGGAGGAGGATACCCAGGATATCTTGGAATAGATTATGCGATTGGTATTTGCATTCTTCCAGGGTAACTAGGGTGAGACATACTAAGTTGTGGTTGAAATGGAGTTTGAAAAGTATGACCTGGATATGCTTGAATCTGAAACGGTGTACTTTCACCCATTTGACCCAAGTAGCATTTCCACTGTAAAAGTTGACTTTGTTTAGGTTGATCTGGAAATAGTTGACTCTGAAAAGGTTGGCCTTGAAAATATTGACCTTGATACGGTGTTTTCATAATCCTTATACTAGGTTGTCCCATAGGAATAAGTTTGGTAGACTGGAAAGTAGGGCCAATTTGATAAGCATATGCTTGAGGGATAGCCTGTGTAGGTTGTGGAACCACTATTTGAGGCGTAATTTGGACTGTTGCTTGTGATACGCCAAGGATGGGTTCTTGAGCTGAACTTGGAAGTGATTGTTGAAAAAGTGTTTGAACAATAAACCGAACAAGTGTTTGAGGACTACCCTAGATAGGTTTATTAAATTGGTTACTAAAAATGTGTTTGTGGGATCCCTTTGATAGGATATTGGACAAGTGTTTGTAGGATCCCCTGGATAGGTTGTTGGAATGGTATTGGAATACATTGAACGGGTATTTATGGAATATATTGTCAAGTAGGCTGTACAAGTTTATAAATTGACACTTGCGGAGAAACTTGGATAGGATGTTAAACAAAATAAGGGTTCCAAATAGTATTCATCCCTGGGTAAGAAGCATCAATCAAGGGTTGAGACACAACTGATTGATTCAGATCAACCCGAGGTATCTGACCATAATTTTCATAATTTCCAAAAAAAGGTTACCCTCCAACCATAGGATATCACCTGACAATAGGTTTTCCTCCAGGTGGAGGATAAGGTGGTTCCCCCCCAAGTTGATAGTAAACACCACTTGGGGTTATTTGAGGATTACCTAAATTTCCAGATACCATGTTAATATATTGCTCTGATGCCAAAGGTACTTCAACCATGGAAATCATGCTCTGAAAAATAGAAGTAGATACACCAGATGCCAAATTATAAATTTGAGGGGAAGGAGAGGCTCTTGAAAAAGTTCCAGACAATGACTGGTACCCAATAGGAACCGATAGACCACCATACAATAATGATTCTAGAGATCTTGTAAACACAAAAGTATCAGTAGGTTAAATCCCACAAGGAATTATTGACATGGTTCATCTTGGTGAAAAGTAATAAGTAGTGTGAAAACGTGGAATTCCTTGACCTGAATAGTTCAAAGGTGTGAAATGCCAAGGATCTAGTTGGAAGGGTCAAAAGGAAGTCTTGAAAAAACTGTTGCTTCACCAGTAGAAACATGAGTACATGGTGATTCTTCCTCCTCTTATCCAATAATATCCTAAATAATAATGATACCAAGAGGTAGATCAGTTGTAATTATAATTTTCCTTCATAGTGAAGGTGGTGCAGGAGTAGGGGGTAAAGCAGATGAAGGTGATTCAGATTCCGAAATATCAGATTTAGGTTCATCAATTTTTGGTTTAGTGAATTTGTATCTGAAACTTCACCAATATCAAATTTTCTGTGCATAGTTTCAGTAACTTCTAGCCTAGATTGAATTAAGCTTGATTCTACTTCTTGAGGTTGAAGCACTTTAGTTTCTACTGTCTCATATTCTACAATATTTGATGTTTCAGGTTGGTCTGAGGTCCCGAATATTCTTAATTTTTACTTCTCAATTTGAATATTTTCCAATTGACTTAGTGTATATTCAGGGGAAAACCCTGCATTCTATGTGAATGCCTTGGTAAATCAACCACGATGATTTTTTATTAAGAATTAAAATAATATTAACAATCCACACCTAAGTTCTGTATAAAGTAAAAAAAAACAATTAACACACACTAGTAAATCTAAGGAATCAATCCATGCAAACAAACTTTTCACAACGAGTTTACTAATTAGTGATGAAATCCAATGTCACAGATATCAATGTGTAAAGTGAAATAAATATAGAGCAGGTGGAACTAGTTATGCTGAAAACCTGCTTAATGAACACGATCTGGTGCAAGTAACTCCACTTATGCCATCTCAAGTAAAGAATACCCTCCAAAAAGATCCAAGTGAGTCTAGCCAACGTTTGTTCTATGTACAATAGAGACTTCCCCTCCATAGTCGCCTTGGGTAATAGCCCTAATATTATGGTCTCTAAGGTCACCACTTACAACAATTTAACCTAGGCAGACAATCACAAATGAGACATACACATACGAGAAGAGTAACAAATCTCAATCCCCTTGAAAGTTCCTCAACATGGTTAATCTGAGTTTTAATTTCAAGTGACTCCCAAGTAGCTTTCACCACCATTTATATGCGTGCAAATTACCCTACCATAACCAATAAAGTGGGGTTGATTACTCCACTAGTTCTGATATGATCTCATGTTTAACTCCCTTATTATAGGAGCTTCCTAAAGCCAAACTGTAATAACTAGATTTACTCCCTATCACAAGATTCTAGTGTTTTTTTTCATCTTTCGAAAGTTAACTCACTTCCCTATTCCAAATCCTTACAACCTGATCTAATGTAGGTGGAAAGATACCTAAAAATATAAAAAAATATAATTTATTTTATTAACGTTATGTTTTAAAGATGTTATTTACTCAATTGGTAAATGGATGTGAAACTGATGATATTATGACTTGACCCAAAACTTTAATGCAATCAAACATGATATTGTGATCTTTTCATTTTGATGAATCTCTAATTACGAGGAGAGAGTCTTTTCAAATTTTCAAAGAAAATGCAAGAAATCCTAATTTTACCACATCCCTTTCCAAAAATGAATTTTTTTACTTTGAAATGACCCAAATGTAGAAATTAACCTTTAAAATTCCAATTCACTCAATAACTCAAAAACCATGAAACCTTCCTTTGACAAAGAAGCACTCAAAATTTCCAAAATGCATGGATAAACCAATCAAATCCTTAAAATAAAATCTCTCAAATGAATGCTATGAAATTAATGTTGTCTAAAGTGTAATTATAAAAAAAATTAACTCATATAAAAAATGGATTTCGTTTCCAAGTTCAGTAAAGGAACCACATTTCATCAAAACACTTATTTTTGAGAAACCATACCTTTCATTAATGAAAATATATTTCACAAACAAGAAAAATAACCACTAAATATGATCTGTTTGAGAGGAAAAAGACAAGAAGACGATAAATCAAAATAAACCAATATTTATTTTGATGGATCCACAAAAAATCAGACAATGCCTTTACCCTAATTCATGAAAACAAGACATTTTAAAGAATACTTATTCACAACATTTAATCAAACTGACAAAGACTATTTGAAGTTGTAAACAAGTATAATGAAGCATAAAAAACCAAAATTTCAGACTTTAGTGAAAGGAAAACTCAAATTTTCAAATATTCCAAGCATGTGCATAGGAAAAAAATATTTTTCAGTGCACATACGCACTATTTCTAAGGGCACAATGCACAAATCTGCACTCTATTTCTAAATATGAACTGCACATTTTGAGAACATTTAAGAAAAAATAAAAATTCAACCAAACAATTCACAAAATCCAAAGTTTCACTATCTTGCAGACACTCAAACAATGCTATCAGAGAAGGTTCAAAAGTTAAAAACAAGGAGATGATGAAGAATGAGACGTTCCCCAACGCAATCACCAATTTGTTATAGCAGACTAATTGCTAATGTAGACAAAAGAAATATCCCTAGATTCAGTGACTGACTCTAGTTAAAAACAGACAAGAAAATAAATATTTCCTTGAGTGTATCTATATTGAATTATAAACAAGAATGGTAAGAGATTAAATCCATACCTTTCATGAAATTCCTGATGAAGATCCCCGCTATGGTTTGATTCAGCTCCTCAATGCTTAGAAACCATATCTGTAAACATGGAAACAACAAAATATCAAAGGCATATGCAAGAGAAATGATTCGATACAACTCATATTAGTGATCAAGGAAACTAGTAACTAACATTATTTCAATGGACAAATGGAGGCAAAATAGAACATACATCAACTCCATTGAACAATATAGTGGGATGAAAAACTCATTTGTATTAATCTCAGAAATAAAGGAGTTTAAAAACCTTGGCCTTGATGAAGTGTAGCTACTCCCAATGATTTCCAATCTTCTACTTGGATGAAAAACCTTCTAAAATTATTTGAGAAACATAAGTTTACCTTTAGTAATCCCCCCAAACCCTATAGTTTGTGTTTGATTTATATGACAAGAGGAGGAGGGATGAGATCCTAAAAATGTGGGATAAGGGTTCTTTAAAAAATAGGAATTAGCTCCATGAACAAAGGGATC
The DNA here is from genome assembly GCA_034641835.2 of Pinus albicaulis. Taxonomy (NCBI): domain Eukaryota; kingdom Viridiplantae; phylum Streptophyta; class Pinopsida; order Pinales; family Pinaceae; genus Pinus; species Pinus albicaulis. The sequence goes on along the minus strand of JAXQQM020071872.1, from coordinate 70,711 downwards.
AGACTCGAATAAGCATCACCTTGAAGCTTTCAGTTGGGAAATATTCACTCAACAAAGATTCTCGATTTAAATTTTTTATTTTTACTTTCTTTGAGTGATGTGCGTAGTTATAGTGGAAGATAAAACACAATTATGCGCTGGATTTAATGGTAAAAACTGCGTATGTGCATAAATTGGCTAGGAAAATGTGAAGGTGACTAAAAGTAGGTTTTTAGACCATGGAATTAGGAATTTTCATTCTCATTAGGATTATTTGAACTTATAAAATTGCAGGGGAATGATTTGGAACACATTGATGGATAGCGAAAGATCCAGTTTGACGATCATTTTCCATATTGAGAAAATGATGTGCATCAATTATATACTTTTTGTCCAAGAGTTCCTATAATTAAATTTTTAGTTCCATTAGTTCAGGAATACTAATTCTATATGGGGCCTTTAACACTGGAACAATGATTCGAATGGAAAGTGGCATCTATACATGGTATTCATTCATCGAATATATTTATCCACCCATGGTATTCATCCACCCATGGAATCTACCCATGGTATTGTAAGCGGCATCCACCCATGGTATTCATCCACCCATTGTATTTATCCACCCATGAAATCTACCCATGGTATTGTAAGTGGCATCCACTCATGGTATTCATCCACCCATGGTATTTATCCACCCATGGTATTCATTCACCCATGAAATATACCCATGGTATTGCAAGTGGCATCCACCCATGGTGTTAGGTGCCTATATTACTAGTATAGTCCCTTATTGTTGTTAGTGTAACCCTCATATTGTTATTATTGTACCCTTGTAACCCCCATATTGTTATTATTGTGCCTTTAAATTATTATTGTTAGGTCGGCTAGGATTACAGTGTGGCCCCATGGACTCCTATATATAGAAAGGAGGTTTTGTAATTTGAATCGTCCAAGAATTTTTCATTCATGTAATGTATTGGAGGTTTCCCTCTCGAAGTGGCTTATTTCTAAGGCATTTATATCTCTTTTCTTCTCTTTTTGGAGCTAGTTTCACAACATTTGGTATCAGAGCTTTGAGATTCTAGGGTTTCGCTGCTCCAAATAGGTCAGCGTGGAATTTTCGCTATAACGTTTTTTCTACGAAGGTTCAGAATCTAAAAATTTTCAAATGCGAAGCCAAAATCCTGAGGAACATTGTAAAAACATTTCAGAGCTTGGTTCGCAATATTTTTCGAGATATCATCTGTGCAAGTTAGGTCATTTTGCAGGCTCCTGAATTTAACCTAAATAGGTCATCGTGGTATTTTCGTAATAAATGTTTTTCTACGAAGGTTCAAAAGCTGAAATTTTTAGAGTGCGAAGCCACAATCCTGAGGAAAGTCGTCAAAAAATTTCCGATATTGGTTCACAATATTTTCTGAGATATGATCTGTGGAAGTTAGGGCTTTTTGAGGCTTCTGAATTTCATCTCAAAGAGTTGATCGTGGGGAAATCTTCATAGCTCTCTCTCTGAGCATAGGATTGGAATGCTATTAAAAGTGGCCGCAAGTGCCCAGACTGTAGTTTTTGGTCTATCAATTTCAGATCCAAAGGAGGAAACAATGACACGTGGCAAGTCGTACAAGTTCGCTCTACTAAACCAGTCCAAAATTGGGTCATTGTGGGAGATTGGACATAAATTTGCCTTGAAGAATCCAAATCAGATTAGACCTGTGGAATTTGAAAGAAGCTTCAGAGGGCTACTACAGGGCTGAATTTTAGATATTGAGGATGCACAATTATAGAGATCATTCAATTTCAATATCGAGCTCCTCCAAAGCAAGTAAAAGGTGTGTATTTTTTTTTTCGAATTGCATAAGTATTGTTTGAAGAATCAAGTTGAATTGATTCCAAGGGCATATTGTTAAGTCCCTATATTAATAGTGTAGCCCTTATTATGTTAGTGTAGCCCCCCATATTGTTATTATTATACCTGTAACCCCATATTGTTATTATTGTGCCCTTACATTATTATTGTTGGGTATTAGGATTACATTGGCCCCACTAGGATTATATTATGGCCCATGGAATCCTATATATAGAAGGAGGTTTTTGTTCATTTGTATCATCCAAAATTGTTCATTCATGTAATGTATTGGAGGATTCCTTCCCCTCGAAGTGGCTCATTTAAGACGTGAATATCTCTTTTCTTCTCTCTTTGGAGCTGGTTGCACAACATTTGGTATCGAGCTTTGGGATTCTGGGGTTTCATTTGCTCCAAACGGGTCATCGTGGCATTTGCGCTATAACTTTTTCTACGAGCTTGAAGCTGAAATTTCTAGGGTGCGAAGCTGAAATCTTGAGAAGGTTTTCCTAGAGGTACAAGATCTTGGTTCATAATATTGGAGATATCATCGCTGAAGTTAGGTATTTTCTCGGAGCTCTGTGGTCACATCATGGCAATTTGCTATAAATTTTTTTGTACCGAAGTTTCAAGTCATTCATATGGTGCAGAAGCTGAAATCCACGAGGAAATTCGTCAAAAAATTTCGGAAGCAGTTCATAATATTTTTGGAGATATAGTCACAATGGAAGGTAGTGCTTTTCGAGGCTCTGAATTTCATCTCAAAGAGGTGATTGTGGGAAAACTTCAATAACTCTCTCTGCAGGCATTGGATTGAAGTGCGACAAGGTGGTCTGGTACACGGACAATTTCTTGGCTATCAATTTCAGAGACAAGGACAAAAGCAGGTGACACGGTAAGCAATTGGCCTGATTGGCTCTCTGGAGCAGGTCAAATTAGGTCATTATTTGGAATTGGACCTCATTTGTCTTGGAGAATCAAATCGAATGAACCTGTGGCATTTGAAAAAAACTGAGAAGATCACTACGAAGATGAATTTCGGATATGAATATTTTTCAGAAATACGAGAGATAATTCAATTTCAATATCGAGCTCCTAAAAACTAGCTTAAAAGGTGTGTATTTTTTTTCCAATTGCATAGGTCTTGTTTGAAGAATCAAGTTGAATTGATTCCAAGGTCATATTGCTGAAATAGATATCAATATTGAATTCTAAAATGGCCCCTAAAAATTCACTTTATCAGCCTTGACTCTACCATGACTCATGAGGTAAGAAGAATTGCAACATGATCATAAAAATTACAAGAACAAGTGCATAAATTTCACTCTACTTAAAGCTGACAAAAATGAATGGAAGTTTTGAAGAAAGGTGTAGAGTAGAAGATGGATGGTTTGAAAAAGGCATGGAAGCTAAGATGGATGAGTGTAAGCCTAAGATGGAAGCTAAGATGGATGGCATGGAAGTGGGCATGGAAGCTAAGATGGATGACATGAAAGACAACATGGAAAACATGAAGGAGCCAAGTCTAAACGCATGGAAGGAAGCTTGATGACAAACCGTGGAAAATGATTCCCTAGCCAATGAAATGAGAAGAACACTCCACCTTGATGAGAACAAATAAATGTTAATGGTGTTCCCATAAACTCGAATGTTGGTGGGGAAGAACCACCATATTCCAAATGGATATGAGGAAGTTTAAGTGGAAAGGATCCGCAACAACATGGATGCTACGGATGGAAATATTTTGATCTCCATAACGTGCAAGCACCTACCACACAAAAGGTACGCATTGCAACTTTACCTTTAAGACAAAATACATTTGTATAGGCATCGGTAAACTGTTCAGTAAAATTTGTCAGCATAGTCAATTTTACAGATAACGCATTATGAGGATACAAAGAGCAACACCTTCTTTACCCAATTGATAAATCTCAAACAAAAGGGTTTAGTGGGGCAGCACATTGAGGACTTCCAAGTAGATATGAGTGGCAGTATTTGGAAGGTTAGAGTTGATCTCTTCTGGCGGTTTAAAGGATAACATTCAACATGAAGTTCGTGTTCTGGAACCCCGATTCATTAGAGAAGGCATTCGGGTTGGCAGAAAAGTTGAATGTAAAATTGGCAACAAGGAAGTCTACTGTATAATTCTATAAGAAGAGTGTGGCTACATCTGAATTTCCCCAACCTACAAGGTTGACACCACAACAATTGGAAGAAAAAATAAAAGGAGCTTTGCTACGGTTAGCGATAGCAAATATATAAAGGTCATAAGTGTCATGCAGAAGGAAATTATTTTACATGGAGTGTGAAAGAGGAAGAAGAAAATGGTGAAGAGGATATACACCGGGAACCAGCTGAAGGAAGAAATGAATCCAACCATATCGTGTAATGCCTTTGGCGGAATTACCACTCCTCAAACTCTAAGATAAAAGGACAAATCGAGAAAGGTAATAGTGTTGATTGATTGGTACTTTTTTATAGTGCATATTCATTTACTTAAGGTAGCCAAGGAATTAAATTGTTTCCTATCCCTGACACAGAATGTCAAATGAGTGGTTGCAAATGGAGGAACTATAAATTGCTCTGAAATGCAATAACATGAAGCTAACCATGGGGGAATATGTGTTGACCAGATCCCAGTAACAAATTTCTATGGGAAGTGCGTGTGTACTAAGTACAATGGTTACAATCTTTGGGGACGGTAGCTTTTAATTTCAGAACTTTCTTGGGGAATTCTTTTATTTGAAGGAAGGAGAGGTAGTTACACGGGAGTGAAGGCTTGGAAGGATAATAAGCTCTAGTAACAATAAGCTTCAAAAGAAAGAACAACGAAGGCGTAATTGCACAATTGTGCTCATAAATTTCTTTGTAAAATCATCTATTGCGGATCTCCAACAAGTCTTGGACAATCATTCCAAGGTGTTTGAAACTCCCAAGGACTCCCACCTATTCGTGATCATGATCCTTGCTATTCATTTGATTCCGGGAAGTGTTCCTCCGAGCATCGGCCTCATAGATATCCTTACTTCCAAAGAGCGAAATTGAACGCATGATTGCGAAGTATTTAAGAGCGGTATAATTCAACTAGTCAAGTTCTTTCTACGCTCACATGTAGTATTGGTACACAGAAGGATGGATCTGGCGAATGTGTCCGGATTATAGGGAGCTCCAATAAGCTCTGCATTAGATAAATTTCCCATTCCTGTGATTGATGAATTATTGGATGAATTTTTAGACAATTTATTTTACCAAATTTGGATCTTCGTTCGGATATCATCCAAAATAAGAATACTGTTGAAGATATTCCAAAACGACATTCGAACTCATGAGGGTCATTATGAATTTTTGGTCATGCCTTTTAGCCCTTACCAATGCCTTCTACATTTCAAGGGTTGATGAATTCCATTTTCAAACCTTTCATAGAAAATTTGTGCTAGTATTTTTTGATGATATACTAATCTACCGCCAAGTCTTGGAAAGGATCATGTTGAGCATGTTGACAGTGCTATTCTTGGAAAACATAATAATTATACAACATCCAAATGTTTCTTTGGAGTACAGGAATTGAATAATAAGGTCATATTATATCCCACGAGGTGTTAAAACAATTTTAACAAAATTAAAGCCATTAAGGAATGGAAAATTCCTAAGACAATAAAGCAGTTGCGAGGATTCTCGGGTTAACAGAGACTATTATCGTAAGTTTGTTAAGAATTATGGAAGAATAAACACCTCCCAACAACATTATTGAAGAAGATGCATTTTCATGGACTCCTACCGGAAGCAACTAAGGCCTTTGAACATCTTAAAGAGGCAATGTGCCTAGCAGGTCTTAGCTACGCCGGACTTCACAAAAACCTTTGTTATTGGAATATGATGCCTCGGAAATGGAATTGGTGCAATTTTAATGCGGGAAGGAAGACCCATTACTTTTGAAGAGTAGTCAATCAAGGAAAGTGTTCACAGAAACCTATTTATGAGAAGAAATGTTAGCAATACTACATGCACTAAAGAAATGGAAGACTTTACCTAGCAGGAAAGACACTTCAAGGTAAAAAGCTGATCATGATAGTGCGAAACACGTTCTGGAACAAGACTATCTTCGGAAAATGACAAAAAATGGGTCACAAAGATGTTGGGTTATGACTTTGAAATGTCTACAAAAAGGAAAGCTTAATGTTGTTGCGATGCCACTCTCGAAAGAATGAAGAGGTGGAAACATTGCTTTGTGCCATTTCTATTATCCAACCGATTGGATAACCGAAGCAGAGATGAATGGAAGAAGGACAAAGATGTATGGACACTCATTCAAGGTTACGGCCGGAATACTAGTACATCGGTACATTTTGGATTTGGAAAAATGATTCCCGCCTGGGTACAAAGATCGCTTATACGTAAAAAAATTCCCAACTAAAGCAAAAGGTGTACGGGTACTTCTCAGCAGGAGGACACTCGGGATTTTTTCAAAAACTTACCACGGGGTTAAGAAAATTTTTTACAGGATGGCCTTAAATGGAAGTATTCAAAGGGTTGTAGGAATGTTTTAGGTTCAATGAATAAAGTGGAACAATTGACCAGGACTTCTACAACGCTTTATCCATTCCAAATTACATTGGGAGGAAATTTAAATAGGATTTTATCTGGGTTACCTAAGTGCGAAGGAAAGAATGTCATCATGGTAAGTGGTTGATAGACTTACCAAAGTATGCACACTTTTGGCCATTATCTCATCATTTAAAGCAAATCAGTTGCTACTACATTTGTGGACGGGGGAATTCAAAAGCTACATGGAAGCCCAGGGTTATTGTGGTAATGAATCCCATTTTTAAAATTTTTGGACGAGTTATTTTCTTCTTTGGGTACTAAGTCAGCTCATAGCTCATCTTATCATCCTCAATACGATGGTCAAACCGAGATAGTAAATAAATGTTTGGAATGTCTTCGTTGTTTTGTATGCGATGAAAGCAAACACAATGGGTCAAGTGGTTACCTCTGTTGAATGGTGGTATAACACTTCCTTCCATCACTATGACAAAAATGACCCCATTTATGGCACTTTATGGATATCATCCACCATCGATCACATCATCTTTAAAGGAAAATTCGAAGGTTCAAGGTGGAAGATCACGTCGAGCATCGACGAAGTTCTCCGACTCTTAAAAGGATAACCGTTGGCACAAAATCGGAATGAAACCGCAGGCAGATCAACATCGCGGCGAGAAGTTTGTTATAGGAGATTGGGTATTTTTACGGCTACAACCATATAAACAAATGTCCCTCAAGCAAAAGAGCTAAGAAGGATAATAAATTATCGGCAAGTACTATGGTCCTTATGAGGTGTTGCAAAGATTGGTACTATGGCATACAAATTAGACTTCCTACTTCTTAGCGAGTACATCTGATTTTCATGTTTCATGCTTAAAGAAGGTTATAGGAGAAAATCTTCAGTTCAAAACCATGTGCCGGAAGCAGTAGAGGAAGGAAAAATCATATTGGAGGCAATCGGTCATGGAAAGCAGAACTCGACAACTACGGAATCAGATCCAATTTAGAAGTATCTCATCAAATTGGAAGAACTTACCCCATGAAGATTCTACATGGGAGGATGAAAATTTTATCTGAGGAAAGCACCTAAAGGCTACTCAGCGTTGAGGACAACACTTTTTTTGGAAGGAGAGGGGCATGTTAAGTCCTATATTAATGGTAGCAGCCCCTTATTATGTTAGTACTTGGCCCCCTTATTGTTATTATTATGCCTATGTATGTGTGTGTGTACCATACATTATTGTTAGGTCGGCTAGAGATTGTTATTTACACAGGGATTATATTATGGCCCCATGGACTCCTATATATAAGAAGGAGGTTTTGTTCATTTATCTGTCAAGGGATGTTCATTCATGTAATGTATTGGAGGTTGCCCCCTCGAAGTGAAAGCCATTTCTAAGGCGTGAATATCTCACTGTTTCTCTCTTTGGAGCTGATTTTAACACATATTGTAAAATAGAAATCGTATTGGATTCTAAAATGGCCTAGAAAATAATTCAACACCCATTAAGCCTTTGAAAACTCTCTTGTTGATGAAGACGATGAATGTAACATGACATGTAAATACATGAGCAAGTACATAGGTACACTCTCGCAATGGGCAACAAAAAATGACATGGAATCTAAGATGGATGGTTTGAAGAATGGCATGGAATCTAAGATAGATGGCATGGAAGCTAACATGGAATCTAAAATGGAAAACATGAAGAATGATCTAAACGCAGACATGGAAGGTTTGACAAAGGTGATACAAGAAATGTTTCCCAATGATGAAAATATAGTAGAAGAAACTCATGATGAGAACAAAATAAATGTTAAGTATAGTTTCGCAAATAAATGTTAATAGGAAGAACCACCATATTCCAAGTGTTGAGGAAGTTTGGTAGGAAAGGTCCTATAACATGGATACTCTGAGATGGAGCCATATTTTGATCTCCATAATGTGCAAAACCACAGAAAATGTGCAGCATTGCAACTTTACATTTAAGGAACAAAATACATTTGTATGGTATTGATGGCTTTGCTCCCGTAATTTTTTTCAAAACACGATCCAATTTTACGGAGGAAATGATAGCACATTATGAGGATCTGAAGAGCAACACCTTCTTTAGCCAATTGATAAATCTCAAACAAAAGGGTTTAATGGGTACATGAGGACTTCCAAAATTTAGATAACAGGAGTAACTAATATTCTAGAGGAACTGATTGATCTCTTCACAATTAATTTAAAGGATAACATCCAACACGAAGTTCACGTTTGAGACTGATTCATTGGAGAAAGGCATTCGGTTAGCAAGAAAAATTGAATGTAAAATTATGGCTCAGGAAGCCTACCTCACTTCTATAAAGAGGAAGTGTTGATACTCTAAATTTCCCACAACCTACAAGGTTGACACCACAAAAATTGGAAGAAAAGAAAATGAGCAAAAGGGCTTTGCTACAATTGTGATAGAAAATACACTAAGGTCATGATGTCTTTGAAGAAATTGTTTTACATAGATTGTGAAGAGGAAGAAAGAAAATGAACAAAGAAGAGGATATACACAGGAACCAACTTGAAAGAGAAGAAATGATGCAGACCATATACGTGTAATGCATTGGCGGGAATTACCACTCCTCAAACTCTCAAGGCTGAAGGAATATCATGAAGAAAAAAGGTAATAGTGTTGATTGATTCAGTAGTACCATAATTTTATTCATTGTGAGTATGCAAAGGTGGATGTTTCCTATGCTTAACTTTTAAAATGTCAAGTGATGGTTGCAAATGGAGAAACACTGGAAGATTACTCACGGAAAATGCCATAATATCAAGCTAACCATGGGGAATATATGTTGAATAGTCAATGCTTTCCATTCTTATGGGAGGTGCGTGTTGTACTAGGAGTATAATAGTTACAATATTTGGGGATGGTAGCTTTTAATTTTCAAAGAACTTTATTGAAATTTTCTTAGAAAGGAAAAGGGTAAATTACGGGGTATTGTAGGAAAATTTGGGAAAAGATAATACGCTCTAATGTCATGAAAAAGCTTTAAAGAAAGAACAACAAGGCATAATTGCACAATTATATGCTAGATTTCCCAACATCAAAATCATCTGTACGTAGATCTCAAAGAAATCTTGGACAAAATATTCAAGGTTTTGAAACTCAGAATGCCTATTAAGTGATCATGATCATGCTATTCCATTTGATTGGAAGTATTCACTCAAACATGAGCCTTATAAGCCTCCTTGTCAAAAGAGAAAAATTGAACGTATGATTAAAGAAATGTTAGAGGTGGGTATAATTCAACCTACTCAAAGTTCTTTCTACGCTCTTCTGTGTTATTTTTACAAGAGGATGGATCATAGTATGTGTCCAGATTATGAGAACTCAATAAGCTCACCATTAAAAGATAAGTAATTCCCATTTCACCTTGATTGATGAATTATTGGATGAATTACATGGAAAATTTATTTTACCAAATGGATTTGTTTGGTATCATCAAATTAGAATGAAAGGCGAAGATATTAGCTGCTTTATTCAAACTCATGGGGGTCGACCTTAATTTTGGGTCATACCTTTGGCCTTACCAATGCACCTTCTACATTTCAAGGTTGATGACTTCCATTTTTAAACCTTCCTTATTTATTGCTAGTATTTTTTGATGATATACTAATCTACAGCAAGGTGTCTTAGGAGGATAATATTCAACATGTTGACGGTGCTCAACTGTAGCCAGGAGAAACAATTATATGCAAAAACATCCAAATGTTTCTTTTTGGAGCTAGAGGTGGAATATCTAGGTCATATTGTATCTCACGGTGTTAAGGTAGACCCTAACAAAATTAAAATATTAAAGAATGTAAGTCCCAACAACCACGAAATAGTTGCGAGGATTTCTTGATTCATAGGTATTAATGAAAAAGTTTGTTATTTAAAATTATGGGAGAATAACAACACCTATAACAGCATTATGGAAGAAGATGCATTTCAATGGAATCACGGAAACAGCTAAGGCCTTTGAACATCTTAAAGAGGCAATGTGATAACTGGAATCTTAGCCACAGACTTCACAAAAACCTTTATTATGGAATGTGATGTCTCGGAAATGGAGTGGTGTTGTTTAATGCAGAAGGAAGAACCATTGCTTTGAGAAGTCGTCCAATCAAGAAAGTATTTCTGAGAAACCTATTTATGAGAAGGAAATGGTAGCAATGCACTGCACTAAAGAAATGGATAACTTACCTAATGGGAAGACACTTCAAGGTAAAAATTGATCATGATAGTCTTAAACACTTTTTGGAACAAAGACTATCTTCGGAAGAGCAACAAAATAAGGTCCCACACAAGATATTGAGTTATGACTTTGAAATAATATACAAAAGGAAGTTGAAATGTTGTTGCGGATGCACTCTCAGAAAGATATAGAGAATTGAAGCATTGCTTTGCCATTCTATTATCAGCAGTTGGATAGCTGACGAAAGTGAATGGAAGAAGGGCGAATAAGTGTGGACACTCATTCAAGGGTGCAGCAAGATCCTAGTACATAAATTACATTTGGTTGGAAAAATGTTCCTTATGGTACAAGATCAACTTTATATCTTGGTAAGAATTCCCAATTAAAAAAAAAGTTTCTTTTGGAATTACATCTCCTTTGAAGGACACTCGGGATTTTAAAGCACATGGGGTGAAGAAGATTTTTTTGGAAGACACACAATCGATATTAAAAATTTTGTGAAAGATGTTTAACGAGTTTTTCAATGAGAATAAGGTGAGACAATTAAGACCCAGAGACGACAACCTTTATCCATTCCAATTCAACGTTGGGAGGACACAATGGATTTTATCTTTGGTTTACCTAAGTGCGAAGGAAAGTGTCATCATGGTGATAGTTGATGGAGCTTACAATATGCACACTTTGTACATTATCTCACATCCATTTAAGCAAGTACGATTGCTACTACATTTATGGACACAATTCAAAGCTACCTTGGAAGCCAAAAGGGTTATTAGTGACAGAGTTATTTTACAGAAATTTTTTGAATGATTATTTTCTTGTTTAGGTACTCAATTGCTCATAATATGTATATCCTCGATAGGTAATTCAAATTAAGATATTAAATAAATTCTTGAAGGATATCTTGATTGTTTTGTATCGATAAACAAACACAATGGTTCAGTGGTTACCTCTATTTGAATGAGGCAGTATGTACTTCTTCTACTCTGAAAAAAATGACCCTTCATGGCACTTTATGGATATATCCACAATCACATCACATCTTTAAGGAAAATTTGAAGGTTCAAGCAGTGAAGATCACGGTAGTCATCAACAAAGTTCTCCAACTCTGTAAAAGGACAACTTTTGGGTAACAAAATCGAATGAAACCAATAGGAAACAGATCAAAATGCTGATGGAAGAGATTTTTGATGTAGGAGAATGGGTATTTTACGACTACAAACCATGCAAACAAATGTCCCTCGAGCAAGCTAAGAAGGATAATGACATTCTCTTACAAATTTTATGATCACTAAAGGTGTTTATAAAGAGATTAGGCCACTATGGCATACAATGAACTTCTGCTTCTTCACAAGTACATCCAATTTCCATTTCATGCTTAAAGAAGGTTATAGGTGAAAATCTTCAGTTCAAAACAATATTGCAGAACTTTATGAGGAAGGAAAAATCATATTGGAACCTGAAGCGGTCACGGAAACAAGAACTCTGACAACTACAGTACGATCAATTTTAGAGTATCTCATCAAGTGGAAGAACTTACCAGATATTCTACATTGGAGATAATAATTTTACTCTCTAGAAGCACCCGGAGATATCAGCGTTGATGACAACACTTTTTTGAAGGGAGGGGCATTTTGGGTCCCTATATTTTAGTATAGTCCTTGTTATTATTTAGCCTTGCTTTGCTTATATTGTTATTGTTGTGCCCTTAAATTTATTGTTAGGTGGGCTAGGATTACATTGTGGCCCCATGGACTCCTATATATAAAAGGAGGTTTTTAATTTGAATCATCTAAGAATTTTTCATTTATGTAATGTATTGGAGGTTTCCCTGAGTGAGAAGCTATTTATAAGGCGTTGATATCTCTTTTCTTCTCTTTTTGGAGCTGATTTGCTTGCTGTTACCTTGTAGTATTTACCACCATGGTATTAAGTGGCATCCTGCATGTAGTAGTCATTCACCCATAGTATTTACCACAACAGAGATTTGACAGCATTGAAACTAAAAAAAGACTGTATGTAATAAGTCACATTTTGTAAAAGGATATATTGTTCCTGCAATGTAGCCTTTGATAGCTACTATTTTAATAAAAAAAAAAATCTTTGTGGTTTTGTATACTCAAGAGTGTGTTCTCCTCTTTTCTCCCAAAGATCAGAATCAAACAGCTCTAGGTATAAGATCAATGGTAAAACCATTATCCCTCCTTGGAGGAGTCTTGGTATTTCCTATGGAAAAACATCACTTATACTATTATAATAGCAGATATTATTTCTTGATAGTTGTTGTTTGCCCATCATAAAGATTTATACTTCAGACAATGAACAATTCACCACTTTTCATACTTTTCATTGGTATTGTGGAAATTTTTATATCAGAAATATTCCTTAGAATTCTTAGGAGTTTGCAAATTTCTCACTTGATTTAATATTAATTTGGCAAGGCTTTGACCATTCCCATTTTCTAAAACCATTGTTGAGAATTGCCAAAAGGTGTCTTTTAACTCCTATTTATCTCACATTAAAATTATCAATCTAGGAATGAATTTTATCTCAAGAGTGTACTTTTCTGTCCTGAGAAGCTACAATTCAATCTAAAAATTATTTCTTGAAAAGATGTAATACAATGTTTATAAATACAAAGATTAAAATAGATGTGAAAAATAGTCTAATTACAATAACATGAACTCAAATGCTCTTAAAATCTCTATTATAAAAACCATCAATGGGGATACGTGTAACTCACATTCTACAGAGTGGTGCAATTTAAATCAAAGTGAAACAAGACAATCAATGCGGGAACGTGGAAGCAATAACCAATATTCTCTACGATTTAATGGATCACTGCATTAAAAAACATTAGGAGAAATAACAATTGAGCTAGAGAGCTACTGTGGCGAAGCCCAAAATGAAAGCCTACTATATACCAAATCTGCATACAATATATATGTTTTATAAATTGAATGAACAACACAATAAAATCAAACAACAATGTAAATGAATAACCAACTAAAACTAGAAGAATCGAACAACAAATATTAACTAATGAATGCGGAAACGACATATCTTTAACTTAATGAAATTTAAACATACATTCTATTAAACACCAAAACCTTGTCGACAACGGTCTTAAATAATAATCGACATGAACACCAGTCAATAGAACAAAAATTAATTGGAATAGGACATCTAATGCGAAGACAAAAATGCTCTGTAAGGTTTAACAAGATGATTAATATAGGAAATTAGAGTCCTTGCGAAACGAATAGCAATGCGATTCATTAAGCATATGAGAATCAATCTATAATTCAACGGAAAACTAATTAACTTTCAAATGTGTGGAAACGACCACAAACTATCACACGACAATAATTGAAAGGTAATGATACAACCAACGAGATCGATCCCACCGGGGCCGGGCCCTCAACCGTGAGAAATGCCTGCGGATTTAAGTACAGTGTTATGAAATTAAACGACATGACTCATATTAATCGGGCATGAATAATGTTTACAAACGGTTGTACTCTCTTAACAAAGTCCCGTACACGATTCTGAAAATTACAACAAGGAAAGTCTCTCCATATCTCATCCATTCAATACATAATACATGCTCTCCTTTTATAATGAAGAAGATGAAATTAAATAGTAAATATGATCTCTCATAATATTGGATTGTTCCCAACAACTTGATCAATAGAAAATATATTTCCAACAATCTTTTCAACAATAACAAAGTCAGGAATTTGGATTTTATTGAGATAATTGGAGGGCAGGCATATGATAAATACGAAAAATACGTGCTCAAAGAACCTTGCGTTCTCTGTACGAGGGACGAATTTGGGCAAACCGTTATTTGTAAGTTAATTTGGTATTCTGGACAAAACCTATGTTAAGGATTTTCCAGGATTCTTCTCCATTTGCCTAGAATCTCAACGCCTTAAGCTGTCACTTCTTGTTCAACGAATTTTTGAGTTGGAATATTTGATGATGATGCGGAATCAAATCTCTGATCTGGAAAATATCTTGGAGGCTAAAATGGTGAGTGATGTCCTGATAAATCAGAAATTTATGCTGTTTACTTCAAATGTTACCTCCGAAAAATGTGGAATGACGTGTACGGACGGCCTTTGTTAGTGATGTAGGTTGAGCGGACTTAGTGAAAGTGAAGCAAAGGTGGAAGCCATGCAAAGCACATCATGTACGAAGAATTATGCATGTTCGAAAGTTGCACGGGCACTATTAGTTGCAATAATGTGTAATTCGTCTTTGTGAAGACAGAATTTCCCCCGCTGTAAACAAATCACGATGCATGCAAAATTTCTTGAATCCATAGTGTTAATTTTGAAGAGCAACAAATACATAGATGTATGCGAAAAGTTCAATCAAAAAAAGTGTAGAAATGTAGTATCAATATTGTGGCAAATCAACAAATAGAAGAGCAATCTGCACAACAAGTGTACAACATGGAAAGACATACATACTTATGATATGATCAAAGTATCGCATTACGAAATAGTATATTTACAGATAAACAGGTAGATATGGAAATGTTTATGTAAAGATTAGAAATAAATGGTGTGATGTAGAAAAAATACGTGTCTGGTCATTATCCACATAAGCCATTATCGTCGATTTATAAATTAATTTCATGCATAAGCGGTTTTCGAACAAAAGGATTAGGAATACTCTCATTTGATATTCTGAATAAAGATATAGAAAAGGGTTTATCATTACTATTGATTTATGAAAAATATGACTCCAATACCATCCAAATCTATTTTGAGTGTCTATAACCTTGACAAAGTTGCTCTCACCCTTGGAACCATTATCCTTTGGCCTTAGCAGGAAGTCTTTGTGTGATGTCATGATTGGAGCCACTGTCTTTGGCAGGAACTGAGATGAATCACAATGCCATTCACCGAGGAGTGAAGGTAGGGCATGCAGCTCATGATGTGACCTCTTATTCACAAGGACTCTTTATTTTTACGAGTTGTCCATTGGATCCTTATCCTTGGTGTGGTGGCCATAATGGGAATGCCCTTCTTTTGCTCCTTATGATCATGGTAGAGACGCTCTTGATGAGACCCTATCCTGTGCCATATCATAGAATTGTTAGTAATCATATAGGGATTTTTTCTTTTCTTTCTTTCTATAACACTTACCTATTTATATATAAAGGGTGGCTCAACATTCCTTAAGAGTAGGGATGGTGGAAGAAGTCTGAACACATCTCAATAGAGAAAATAATATATGCCCTTATTCTTATTTAATAAAAATAAAAAAGATTTATGAGAATGTAGGAAGAACCAACATGATAAAGATGATAGATCATATTAGTTTTAGTGAAAATAAAGACGACAAAGTGATATAGATGGTTGTGTCCTTTACTTTTTTCTTATCACTACAAATTTTTTCTTAAAATGACAATTTCTACTCATTTTCGATTCCGGTAATCTCTAATTTGTGTATCCATAAATTGTGTGTTGTCTTTAAAGGTGTGAAGAATTCACAAAAGTCCTCAAAATTTGTTCTAAACGAAAAATGCACTAAAGAAGTGTTGTTTCTTTGGAAAGGAACAACAAAAACAATACGAAAATGTTGTTCCTTTCGAAAGGAACAAAACAAAAACATGCGGCAAGGAAATGTTCTTCACGAAGGACAAACCAAAGCTGGCCCCATTTTCCTTCTTCAAGGAACAACAAACTAATCATGTGAAATATTGTTCCCAAAAGTAACAACAAAAATAAATACACAAACGCAGGGATTCTTAATAGGAATAGTTGTTGTTCCTTAAGAAGACAACATGAAAATAAAGGCACAAAAAAAGGTAGGGAACAACAAAGAAAATGCACGCGAGAAATTGATGTAGGGAACAACAAAGGAGAAAAAAATGGAGAAAGACAAAGCTAATGTGTAATCATTTCAAGAAAATCCAATCAAATGAAAGGAAAATTTATGTACGAGGTTTCAAGAAAAAATAATTTTTTACGAAATTGGTGCCTACCCAGAAAGACGCATTCGCAATTGAAACTTACATGGTGGGGTCCTTATTGTTCAAATGCCCTTTGGGTAAACGCAATTTGAAGGGATCAACACACCGGAAACATAAAAACATAAAAGAAATAGAAAAGAAAGCAACACTTTATTAAGTTACCATGACTATGATGTTATTCTAAGGGAATATCAATATGTTAATGGAAAAAAATGATCTTTTTGAAAAATGTTTTAGCTAGGTAGTGACATGAATCTTGAAATGGAAACCAATTCTTCATTTCTTCTTGTTATGAATCTGTTAGGTAATGAAGCGTTTGGATGAAATACCCTTGTTTCACTAAATTTCTTTCAAGAATTGCTCGTCCATAAATTGAAGCCTTCTTTGTTCTGTAAGACACCAAAAAACAAGTGTCTACTGCAATAAAACATTAAATCTGGAGAAAGAGAGGTTTACGAACCCCATAATCCAAGAATTGTACAAGAAAACTAACAAGTAGTTACTCTATATAACAAATCCATGGATGAAATGAAATTAATTTGGCCATAACGAGCAGAGTGACCAATCATGTAACTTTGCGATGTTTAATCTTAAATTTGTTTTCGTCTGATTGAGTAATTCAAAGCCAAATGAGCTAATTCAAAGGTTTATATCCAATAGAAAATAGGTTTTTAAAAATTCAATGCTACTGATATGTCAAATTTTCTTAAAGACAGCACTAATAGAGTCATTTCGATTTTCAGCTTAGACTTAATAATTCATATTTCAAGCATAGTTTTCGTTTAATGGCGGATTGAACCGTTAAGTGAAGATTAAATTATATTAATTTATTTATCTCCAATAGAAACATTTTTGAATACAAGAAGAATTGATGGGTCAAATACGCTAGTGAACGATCGAGAAAACAAAGTTTCAAAATTGCTGATTTATGATGGTCGATATTTTGGTCATAAATTCCTCATCGATATGAAATTCAGTGATTCCAAATTGATTTGTAAAAATATATTCATAGAATAATCTACCATAAAAACTGGTTTTAAAAATATATTCATTTAGATACTCCAAAACTGATTGTCCCAACTGCGATTTCTTGGAAACTTCTACTAGACACCACAATCAATGTTTGGTTCTAAATTTTTCGTTTCAAATCCAAATGGAGTGATTAAAATTGGGTTGGAAAGTATAAATCAAGGGATACTTAGGATAGAAACAATTTTTAAAAATATTCAATTTTGGTCCCTCAAAACATGACTGTCCAACTTTGTTTTCAAAAATTTCACATCAAGCATGAAGCCAAAAAAATGATATTCAAACAATTTTCCATAGTGATGAAGTAAGTGAATATAAGTGTTTTAGAATTTTTATTTACAATATAATTCATCTACATACACAATTAAGTCTGTATTTTTTATCATCAATATTGATTTCCACATCGTGTTGCAAAAAAAAAAACTATTTTTACAAAAAATAAAAAAAAGACGTGTTTGTTTTATTTTCTTACTTATTTTATTTTCTCCACTATCCTATACTTTGAAATCGAATATGTTTATGTATAAGAATATTTCCAATGGAACCATTTTAGAAATAAGGCCTCTAGTATGTACATACCCAAATTTGAAATATGCATGTTGATAAATAGTAGGGTATGAAAGCCAAGTTCCATTCTTGTAAAAAAAATTAGTGAAATTCTCAATTTCTTGGAATCTTGCTCATTCATACATTTGGCTATGTACCTCGGTAAAGGCTATAGAGGTGATTACGCTCGATGGGAACTAGTAGGTTGTTTGAAATAACTACTAGGTCCTGCGATGGTTGAGATTGATTTTCTTAAGAATTTCATCAATAAGGGTCATTCTCCCAAGGGTCACCGGTCATAGGTTTTGAGTTTGGGAGGAATTTTTGTCTTGTTTAGATTTTTCTAAAATCATTTAAAAAAACAAGCCTTCAATCCCTGCCTAAAGAAATAAATTTACCCAATTAAACGTGAAGCGGGCTATGAGCAAGTGCGTTCCTTGCTCGGTGGGAGTTCTTACCTTCCGTCTTTAATACCCAATTCTTCCCAAGCGAGAAAAAAAAAAGGTCAAATGTGCATCACTCCTTCTAAATGGCATGCCTCTCTGACAGCGGCACCAAAATGTTGAGGTATAAAGAGTATCTTTTTAACACCTAGCACATACATTAATTATCAGTAAAGACATTTTTATTTCAAGAGTGTACTCGATGCAGAGGTAGCAATTTATCTGAAAATGTGTGTGAGATGTGATACAATGTTCTAAATAAAGGAATTAAATGGATGTGAAAAATAAATCACAATTTATTTAACATGAACTCAAATGCTCTTAAAATCTATCTATTCACTCAACAACCATCAATCGAGGATACGGTAGCAATAAATCATTCCTCTATAAATTGACGCAGTGAAATCAATGCAAAACAAGACAATCAATGCAGAATGTGGAAACGATAAGGAGAAATAGAAATTTAATTAAAGCTTCTATTGAAAGTAAACTAGAAAATCTCTTAGAAGAAAACTCTTTGCAATTTGTTAACTAATGAATTGGAAATGAACAACATATGAAATCAACATGATAGCAAATGAATAACCATTTGAAACTAGAAGAATCGAAACAACATATGTTAACTAATAGATAAGATAATGAGATCTTTTAACTTAATTAAATCAAACAACAATTCTATTAAACAACAAAAACCACGTAACAACAAACATTGTTAAATAATAATCGACATGAACAACAATCAATGGAACATCAATTAATTGGAACATGACATCTAATATTTGAACAACAATGCTCTGTAAGTTCTATAAAGATGATTAATAGAGGAATTAAAATCATACTAGAGAAACGAACAACAATGAGATTCATTAACATAACGAAATCAATCAATAATTCAATAGCAAATAATTAACTTGCAAATTTAATGAGAACAACCACAAACTATCACCGACAATAATTGAAAATAATGATACAACGGCGGTCGATCCACCGAAATTAGGGCCCTCAACTCTTGGTGAAATGCCGCTAGGCTTTTACTCCGATGTTAAGAAGATAAACATCAATGAACTCTTGTATTAATCGGGCATGAATAATGGTACACAAACATTTTACTCTGTAACAAGAGTCGATGCACAATTTAAGTGCAACAAGGAAAGTCTCTCCATCTCTCATCATGTTATAGCCATACACTCTCCTTTTTATGATGAGAAAGAGGAGAAATTAAACTGTAAATATGATCTCATAACAATATTGGATTGTTCCCAACCAACTTGATCAATGCGAAAATATGTTCAACAATCTTTCAACAAGAGCAAGTCGAATTTGGATTCTGGTGAGATAATTTGGAGGACGACACATGATAAATGCGAGAAAATTGTGCCCACAAAAAATCTTACGTTCTCTCAATACGAACAGATTGTGACAAAGCATTATTTGTTAAAGTTAGTTTGAACATTACGGACAAAACCTATGTTCCGGATTTTCGATTCTTCTCCATTTCCCGAATCTCTTGTAAAACTATCACTTCTTATTCAATGAATATACGGTTAGGAATATTTGATGATATGGAGATCACATCTACTGTCGGCAAATATCTTGGAAGCTAAAATGGTGAATGATGTTACAAAATATATTAATAAACCATCATGATAAAATTATATAATAAATCTCCAATTTATTAAAAATAAAGGAGAAGAAATAATATTTATCATAAGAACATAAATAATTATAAAATGGTTATATGATAAATTATGATAAATTACATGATAAAGAAGAGTAAAATGGATGAAATAAGTGTTAAAAAGTGGTTGTATTCATAGCCCAACAAACATCATAAGATTATTGTAATTTACAGTATCACAAGGTATTGATATTACTTATGTTGTTTTGCGAAAATAATATTCATGGCTATCATTTATTTTCGAAGGAAAAGAAAACAAACTCGACTATAAAGAGCTCAAAGGAATACATATGTTTTTTGTTCGGTAGAAGGAAGGAAGTGTTGCTAACTGTAAGGTGTGATGAAGTCAAGCTTTATTTCTACCCTCATTCCATTTCGTTCACCCTCTTTGCCCCCTCATTTTCTCCATATTATGAAATTCTCTGAATCCCATTCAAACCTCAAAACCCACATGCATAAAATTTGGACTTATTTCTTTATAGACCTTTTCTATTAAAATCCAAAATTCCTACAGTTTATATTTCAGCCCACCCAATAGTAGCCATATCATTTTCTTACTTAAAATTGCCTTATTCACAACTCCGCCCCCACAACAGTAACTTGATACATATACCTCTATTTCACATAAACCATAATAAACACCCCACTTCCTTTACTATCCTAAGTACAGACCTCTACCTCTCTTCGCAATCGCACATCGCAAGATTCAAAGGATAAGCACCCAAGGGTAGATGTTGCAAATACCAAGGGCTGTGATATGCGGGACAAGCGGGACCCATATTATCCTCTTATCGCAACCAATGCTTTGAAACCTTTCACCCATATTATAAGTTCAATACGACTTTTTCCATTTCTAACTAAAATCACTTGTTAGCTTGGGAAAGTTTGGTGGAGCCCATTTTGCAATTGCATTTTGAAATCGTAGTGTTCCAAAGGATGGGCGTGGGAGGTAAGTTAAAATTGTAGTGAGATATGTGATGCCACGGTGGGACCCGATCACAATCACAAATCACAAAACTTAAGATAAGTTGCGAAAGGTAAATACAAATCACAAAGTGTGATATGCGTTACCTGGGTAAGGGCCCAATCGCAAATTGCAGATTTTGAAAACAAGTGCGAGGATAAATGTTAGAGTCCGCCGATATGCGATGAGTGACATGGCATGGTGACATGGTAGATGATGTGGTAAGACTATGTGCCACATCATGAATCTCCTGAAGTTAGAGGTTATGATTTAAAAGTTAAAAGTTGAGAGTCGATAGAGCCAGACGCGATGTAGTTTCAAAGCCACATTCCAAAGATTTTGAATCCGGAAGGACCTTTCGTGTTAAAGTGCATTGGAGGAGGAAAAGTTAAATGTAAAATCTATGCAATGTCGAAGTGTGATATGTGATGCGGTGGGACCCAATCACAATCACAAATCACGAATCTTAGAACATGAGGTACGAAAGGTAAATTTTTAAGCACGTACGACGGGTTGTGGACGGACCCACCTTCACTTGTACATGTTCATATTCAAAAAAACTGACAACTCCCCACCATATTTTCTCACCGCCGCACATCATATGGCCTACAACGCATTTAAGCCTCACTTTTCATGAAGGATAACAAAGGAGGGGTACGGGAGATGCAGGTGGTATCCCATATCACCCATTCGGTGTAATAGATGCCTAGGGCTATTCCACACCCCCCTCTCCAATACCATTGCTATTCATAAACCCTTTGGAAGCTCTTTCCCTTCACGAACTCTTGTGTGCCTTCTTACTGTTGCATGTACTCGGTAAAATGATTTTCTCACTATATTGCTTCAATCACATCTCCTCTAGTTAAGAAAAATGTTGTTCCATAAAGGTCAAGCATTATCCAACAAACACACCACACACACACACATTCTTTTGTTTTAAAAGCCAAATTCAAGAATAACTACAAATTTTACTGCGATTGTGTCAAGCTACTACGGGAATTGAATTTGCGGTATTATTGAGAAGTGTTAATTCAAGAAGAATCATCAACACTGCAAGAGCCGGATTACGGGGCTCCTTTAGAATTTCAATCCAGTTATCATCCCATGCTATAATATCTCTTCCCCACTACTAACCCATAAATGTTTATTTCACCAGTTACTTCTCTTTTGCTCCCTTTCTCATTGTAGGATTATGAAAGAAGAATCATTTGAAGAGAATGCCTCCAAAGCTAGATCAACAACCTTTTAATCCTGGTCTACCCACAAGTGGACCTGGATCATGGCTCTAGCAAATAGAGACTACAAATTCATGAGAGCAGATTCAAATTTAATTTGCTTTATGTCTACTTAGTTTGAGGACCAATTTTATCGAAGGAGCCGATGAGATAGCCTGGGAGATCAGGTTACCTCTTTAAATCTTCCCAAAAACCCATAGTTTCTAGAGCTCGATGAGAGTTCCAGTTTTCTCTGCCCATAAATTAGAGGACATGATCACCCCAACGGGAAAATCATTTGCAAATGTCACCCAATCCATCAATGAAATGATGCGAGCCCCCATCCCAGTGAAAAAATAGTTTCCTTTCTCATATGAATCCCTCGAAGGGAATTTTATCGGAGAAGCAGCCACTGTCAATAAGCCAAATTTTGCACAACTTTCCTTGGTCTGATACCCCAATTCCCATAGAAAACTCTCCTTATCCCTCATCTACCTTTTCGGGTAGGACCAAGCACCTTGTCTATTTTTATATTATTTATTGATTTATCCATAGTTAATTGGGTAGATATGAAGCTATGTTGGGTTTTGTCTCTTTCCACAGTTCTAAACCACAATCCTTTTCAATTATCAAAAGTTTCTTATAGAGGCCATTCATGAAAAATTTTTAAAAAGTTTTGATGCAAAGAGGTTTACAAATATTCCTCTGTGTTGGTATATATGTTTGTCCATTTCTATTCTAGAATGTTTGAATTCAGATGACCAATGTAAATGAAGATAATGAGCCCAATCTATCATATTGGACCACCCTACTATTAAAAGATCGAAAGATTATACATACAAGATTTTTTTGGATTTGTTATGCCAACCATCATGCGCAACGCAATGCGGCGGAGCCTGGATAAATGAATAAATCGGGAAGACCATGCATCTAACGGACAGTGAAGACAGCATATTGGTATTTGTACAAAAATTACATAGATATTTAGAGTACGTGGAAGTGAGCTAGCCTTACAAATTACTTAAAATTTCCTATCCATGAGGAACCTTTTTCACTTGAATACATAAGGCAAATGATACATGCGGATGAGCCCACTTTGTAATATACAAAGAAGAAGACTCGGTTCAAGATCAAAGCACAAATTGGGCCTTTCATCTATAACGATAGAGCGACGAGAGGAGGCGAGAAAAAAATGCGAAAGAGATGGGCTTCAGCCACAATTCCACTTGGCCTTGTGTCCCACTGGGGGATCTCCCGGAAAAGGGTGGAAATTAAGTCCACACCCTATGCTCACACAACAGACTGGTGGAAATATGCCAATCAAATAGAGTGGGTGACATACCCTACGGTAAACTCAAATCTACCTTAGGCTGAAATAAAATTAAAACTCAGGCAACATCAAACCAAGAAGCAGCCTGTGGCCATCTACGAGGATAGGGAAGGCCTCTCTCAGACTATCTCGGAAAAAGGTCTTCAAAGGCTGAGATGACCTATAATGAATGCGATTTTGAAATTTAGTAAATAGATAGGAAGATTTGATTTTAGATTTTTGGGTTTTTGTTGGAAAAATGGGAATGGAAATTTTGAAGCAGGGATGAGGCCAGATCTTCGCGGGGGGGAATTCGAGGGTGGGGCAAGGTAGGAAGTATTCTTGATGCTTTTGATTATGTAGATGGTGGATCAGAATGACAAGGAGGCCCAGAAGAGGGCAAGGGAGGTATGGATCTCTCCAAACTAGTGAAAACATATAAAACTAAACAAATTTACCAAGGCGAACACGGAATCAATGAATTCTACCTCATTTACTCATTCATTTTTTAGTTGAAGAAAAGAGGGAATGGCATACATTAAAACATTAATAACTTAAAAATAATGAGAGAAAACACCATCAAAAATGAAAGCCACAAGAATCCCAACGGGTCTTCCCGCAAAACCTATAGTCTTTCCTTAGCCAAAAGTAAGGAAAATATGTACAATAGTGTGACAAACTTTTCCAAGAGTCCAACCCGGTCAGCCACAGAAAATGTCTCAAAAAATACAATATATAGACAAGACTAACCTTGTCCTCTAGGGGTCGAGCTCATGCTTCTAGGAAGTTTGAACTAATTCTAAACAAAGAACTAAAATCTAGGCGACTGAGTATAACACTCTATAAGTTGAGCGATCCATTCACTTGATTTTCACTTTTTTATGAATGAATCATCTAGAACAAGTAAACATGCAAAAATTACATCATGGTTACCAAATCACATCAAGCTAGATAAAGAATTACATCAAGTGGTGAAACTAGTCAATACGCCGAATTCTGAAATTTGGAAGGTGAAAAATGGTGAATTCCTCTATGCCGCGTGCTCCCGTCTCTATGCGCCGCGCTACTTTGAACCTGATTTTGGAGCACTTCACGGAATCAAAATTGAGCTCATGATATCTAGTGGGAAAGCCACGGATGTGCTATCCAACCCAAGTGGAAGTTTTCAATTTGGAGCTCATTTGCCCCTCAAGAAGCTTCATTCTCCCAAAGGTACTTCTGGTGCAAGGTGGCGAAGGTGATTTTCATGGTGTTTGGCCACTTTAGGCAGCCTGTGCTATGATGAAATGCTTGGTATTCTGAACATGTAATATATCATGACAAATCCAAAAATGAAAATTTTCCTCCAGAAGATGTCTCAAACATAAGCGCGTCGGGTGGCGGCAGTGGAAAAAAACATTTGCAACTAAAAAATTTCAAAATGACAAAATATTCTCCAAATTTGCTGAAATTTGGAGTGAGCTCTCCCATCATGTCTCATGCTCAGCCAAGAGCATGGCAGGGTTGAAAGTGGATCCGGCCTTTTCGTGGCTGATGCCCTCACAGTACATGCGATTCAGTTCTGAAATCAACATCTTGGTCATATAATGTATCGGTGTTGCATCCTTGGTGTTGAGAATTCATATAGAAAGTGTATGTTGATTTGTTGAAAATGACAAATTGGTGCCTTTGTTTCAATTATCCAAAATACGCCAAATAGGAAGGGTAGCAAGGGGACGGTGAGTATAGTAATTTGTGGGAAAATGGGCTATGGGAACAACATGATTCAATCAAATTAGAGAAAATATGCTTGAGTCGAATAGAAATTAAGGATGTGAGGCAGTCACTTGACTAGTATGGAAATTGGAACCTATAAATGATATAGGATGGAAAGTGGTAACAAATGGTGAGTTTAGGGATGGGATGGGGAAATAGGAGAGGGAAAAAGTGATATAAGTGATTTTAAAGGAGACAAAGGAAAAGAGGAGGCCTTGTATGATGACATGGCAGGTAGCGGGAAGAGATATAGATGGGGAATGGAATTTATAGAAAATAGCAAAAATCAAACTTTAACAAGGAAACTCAAACCCTGAGAGCAGTTTTTGACAAAAGAAAGGGTTTATATGTTTTGAACTCGACTTTCCAGGTCCCTCCCTCCAACACTTTTAAACACAAACTAAAATACGATAGCCCGCTTACAAACTGCTTGGAGCAAAAGAAATGGAGTTGTTTGGTTTTTTGATGAAGCGATGATGAGAGTCTGCTTGGAGGCTTTCCTGCGCCAACAGCCCAGCGCGCATGCCATGTGCGTCGCGCAGGTGGCCACACGCGCGAAAATTTCTCGATGCGTGCGCACGCCGCCTGTGCGCCAGCACCAACAATCTTGTAGCGCCATAAATATCCCATTTTGCGGGGGGGGCTTTGGGAGGCACCTTCCTGGTATCCCAAATTATGGTTTGTGATAGCTCGTTGGAAATCTCTTTGCTTCTGATTTCCAACCCAAAGTGGAATTTTTCAATTTGGAGTTCATTTTACCCTGTCAAAAATCAAATCTCCCAGACTGGTCAAAATGAGAAGAATGAAAGTGCCTCAAGCGGAAGTCTTTGTTACTTGATCAACTTTTTAGAGTCTTCCTCAACTCCAAATTGAGCTCATGATAGCTCATTGGAAATATCGTTGTGTATAGTTACCATTTGAATCATCAAGCAAGTCATTTGGACAACCATGCTAGGATAAAATTTGATTTTCCCAAGGTCACTTCAGAGGTGCATCAATTCTCCCAAGGCGATTGTATTTTTGACATTTCCTGCAAAACCACTGACTGTTAAAACGTGAAGAGGTTTCTTCTTCCTTGGCCTGTGTTAGACAAAGGCCTCTCTCATTTTCCAAATTCATCTTTTATTGCTCAGAAACGTGATTTGGGGAAACTGTCCGTCCATGTGGCTTGAGGATTGTCAAATAGCGAAGCCAGAGGGGATAAGGGCTTCTAAATTCTTAGGGAAATTTTTGGAATTAGGGAGGGATGTTAGGAAGTAGGGGAAAGTGGAATCTCATAAATTGAGTGAGGGGAAGGGGGTCAAAAGGGCAAGAAAACACAGGCCTTCTAGCCTAGAAAATTTATGAAGTTGTAGCAAGAAACTAGGGTTTATGCAAAAATGAGGAATTTGGGATCTCGATGATGGGAAGTGTTTAATAAGGTACATTAAGGATGAGGAGGAGTGTATGAACATCAAGATACAAGTTTTGATGATGATTTGATATCCAAGAGCAATTTACCTCCAAAAACCTAGGAGCGGGAAATGAACACACAAACTGGCCCAGAAACGCGAACAAGGTGTAAAATGACCCTTTGGAATATGAATGATGATGAAAACCCTCTAAATGATGGTACACTGAAACTGAATGGTGACATGGACCGACATTTTGACAACTCTGGAAGGAGTGAAAACAAACCCTAGACCTAGTATTTGATGAGCAAATTTTGCTTGAAGGCTCAACGAAATGACAAAATTTGACCTTGAAAAATTAAGATCACTTTGTAGAGCATGTTTGATCAACGGAGGAGCTACTAAAAGTGAGGCACTAACATTGGATCCAATGGGGATGGTAGCTCCTTGGAGGTGCCAAGAGCAACGAGATCTTTGGGAGAAGCGATCCGGTGCCTTATCCATTGGGCAATGGAATCAAAAACTCAGTGAAATGCATGATGACGATGAATTGACGGCACAAAGGCGGCTCTCACTCGGCTAAGCGACTCGACATGGCTTCAAGTGACAGGCGGAAATAAGCTCAGTAGAGCTTATTCAATACAACCTATAAATAGTTTCATTCATCACGATCAAGTGAAATGAAACAATAATGCTAACCACGTAAACGCTCTTGGTGCTATTTGATTTCTTCCGAAATGCTTTCGATACGGAAAAGAGAAGAATCGAAGGCAACTCCCATGACTAGAATCAAGTGACTGTGATAAACTTGCAAGCATGGGTGTTGGATGACTTTGAAATCTTGCGGGGTCTTCATAAACATAGCTATTGATTTCTATTAACTTACCTCTTTGCTTTGGTCAGTGATCTTCTGTTGGAAATTAGATTTTCCTCTCCTGCTCATCTTTGGCTTTCCTTTGGTGATTGCGACAGAAATATCAAAGGTCTTGAATTTATTGAATAGCAGAAGCTACTGGTGATTCAGCAGAACAAAAAGTCTCCTTTGTAATCCTCATATGAATGAAAATATTGATATGGGATTTGCAATGAAAAATCTGTTAAACAAGACAATGAAGGTGACTTTTGAATAAAGTTATCATCTAACATTCTTTTACGGCACATGGTTAGCCTAATGGAGAAGAACTATTACGGCAAACACCATCAACACACGAGCAATAGGATCATAAAAAACTTGGGAAAATTTCTTTGTGATGTATCATTAAGCTATCGACATCCTGCTGGTTGTTCATATTTTCTTGAGAGAATGTTGAAGATTCTGCCTTATGGCGAAATGCTTAAAACAAAAGTGCAGAATCCTCTTGCATCAATTAAATGTATTTAGAAGCTACGACTTCATCGGCAATACGACCTTTAATTTCATTTTTGGCTGCAAATGCGATGCTACAGACTGCTCAAATTTCTTTATCTTGTCTCATCCTCCACATTAAAGCTAGGGTGTTGATTTCCTATGAGGCTGCTCATTTGAAGATTTACCATGCAATTCACACCCTTCAAAAAGCGAAATGATTAGAAACAAAATGGTATGGAGTCACCTTGCATCATTTGATCATATGAATACAACTTCCAAGTCCTCATATGCAACTTTACAATCAATGGCTCTTGAGGTATAAATAAGACAAGAAATCTTGAGTCAGTTTTCATGCCCTCTAGATGGTCCAAATCAGGCTTATTGTTGATTTATTTCTAATTGCATGGAAGTTATACGATGAAATGGCGAATCAAAACAAAAAGGAAAATATCCTTCTTACTTCAAAATTTGTTGCACTTTCCTCATCATTGTCATAAGTGATATGCATGGTTGATCTTTGTACTCAAGGCTGAAAACATTTCCTCTCGCACAAACTGTGCGATTTTATGCTGCAAGATTAACCACATTTGGAGAACATAATCATCATCATACTGATCAGCGAGACGATATCGGTATAACTTACACATCATCAACATACATGTCATATCAGCAATCTCTTCTTCAAGATGATCTATAAAGCAATCACTATGACAAGCGGGATAGAAAAAAAAGCTCATTTTGATCAACAGCTTTGTTCTTCTTCAATCGGCGAGCCATGGGCTACAACATTATACTCACATTCCACTTGTGGTTTTCTTTGCATCATCTCTTCTCTTGCACCTACCAACATGTCAAGCTTTACCTCTGAGATGGACTTCTAGGATCTATTTTTTTCGTCTCTTCTTCCCTTCAACCTTGCTATGGATCTGCTGAATGAGCCTCTACATTCTTTACTATTACGCATCTATTGAGGGAAGTGTTGCAATATTCTTTTCTCTCGGCTGAAACTCCATTTCCGGATCAGGCTTCCCGGAAGTGCAGAGGGCGGATCTGGAAAGTTCTTTCTCGGTGGCATCGAAAATAATAACAGTTAAATTTGGCAGAAAATTGTTGTCTTGTCTTCACGGTAGTCTTTTAATTTGGATTATAATCTATAATGAGAAGGATTACATGCGATCACCCACCTATCGAGGAAAACTTCGACGAGCTGGCACAGAAATCGAGATGCTCGCAGGCGGGGCTTTAAACCAACTCTTGACGGCCTTGAAAAGAAAGAGCAAAAAGCCTAATACTAACATCTTCATCATCAGCTTCAAAAGGTCTAGAAAAGTCTGCTGATACACATGGCATTGCTCGGTGTTGACATTGTTACATTCATGATCAAATCTTGGTAGATATAGGTCATAATTTTTAAAGGAAAGCATGAAGAACGAGAAGGTAAGCAAGGGTTGTACCAGGTACGGTTTACAGGTGTAGGGGTATGTACAAGAAGGCTGGCAGGATCAATTTTGTTTTCTTTAGCTCCATCACTGCGAAGAGAGTCATCATAAGATGTGAGAAAAGTAAGGAGGGCCGGGGATCAAGGAAACTCGGTATTTACACTTTTTGAATAGGTCGAGTGAGGGCACGATCACCTTTCCTCATACCTTAAATACAGAAAAACTTCAGGATACTTCAAACGACAAGAAGTAGTTTACAGAAAAGCGAGACTAGATTCTGAATACCATTCCACTTTGAATACACGAACAGCTGTAAGATCCTTCCATTTACTTATGCGGAAAAGAGTTGGTCCTCTGATGGGTCTCCATAAGTTGGAGTCACCGGGTCAATGATTTCATCCTTCTTATGTCGTCGTTGTCCCACCATCAACCATTAGATCTGAACTTGATACATGTCTTGAGGTAAGACAATCCACAATTCAAGTGTGTCACGTTCACAAGCTAGGCCAGGAGATTGGTAAGACGGCGTTTATCTACTTTCGCTAATGCAAAGCAAGAGCATTTCGAAGGCTACGGCATAACTTGAACTCGTCTGTAAACTTATAAAATGAATAACACCAACAAAGTAAACCATTTTTTCTCCTAGTATGGTATGCACTATGTTAGCGCTCGAATCTACCTTAAGTGGAAATAAGGTGAAACAATTGACATCAAACCCAGAAGCAGCCTCGCTGGCTAGCCCTACGAGAATGGGAAGAGCTCTCTCCGGGCCTATCTCGGCAAAAGGTCTTCAAAGGAGCTGAGATGACCTATAATAGATCTTGATTTTAGGCTAGTAAATAGATAGGAAGATTTGAGTTTTTGATTTTTGGGTTTTTGTTGGAAAAATGGGAATGGCAATTTTGGGCTTGGGGACAGAGCCAGATCTTGAGAATTCGAGATTTGAGACAAGGTGAGCGGTAAGTCTTGGTGCTTTTGATTATATATGGATGGATCGAGAATGACAAGGAGTGAAGAGGCAAGGAGAACGAGGATCCTCTCAAAAGCTTGGCGAAAACATATAAAACTAAACAAATTTAAAAATGAAACCATGGAATCAATGAATTCTACCTCATTACTCATTCATTTAGTTTGAGAAGAAAAATAAAGGAATGGCATACATTAAACATTAAAGAAATTACAAATCATAGGAAAACACCATCAAAAGCTAAGCCACAAAGTCCCAACGGGTGTTGCAAAGCCTACGATGCTGTAGCCAAAAATGCAGAAATATGTACAATAGTGTGCCAAGCTTTTCCCAAGAGTCCAACAGATTGACCACGAAATGTCTCGGAAAATACAATAAATAGACAAGTCTAACCCCTTCCCATGCCTCCAAGGTCGAGCTCTCACGCTTCTAGGAAAGTTTGAACCAATTCTAAACAAAGAACTAAAATCTAGGCGACGAACAACTTGCCTCTATAAACTGAAGCAGTCCATTCACTTGATTTCCTTTTTATGAATGAATAATCTAGAACAAGTGAAATTCATGTAAATTACATCAGATAGATCAAAAATTACATCAAGTGGTGAAACTAGTCAATGTTGGCCAATTCTTTGAAATTTTGGAAGGTGAAAAATGGTGGGTCTCTATGCGCAGCTCAGCTCTGTGTGCACGCGCTGTAGTTACTTTTGAAGCACTTCTGGAATCAGATAGGCTCCATGATAGCTAGTTGGAAGCCTAAATGTCTGTCCAACCCAAGTGGAGTTTTTCAATTTGGAGCTCATTTTCCCCTCCAGCGCATTCACTCCCAAAGTCGCACTTCTCTTTGGTGCAAAGGTGGCAGAAGGTGATTTTCATGGTGTTTTTAGCCCTTTGGGCAACCTAGAATGTGATGAAATGCTTGATACTGAAAATATAGCCTGTCACGAAAAATCAAAAAATGCAAAATTTTCCTCAGAAGATATACTCAAACGTAAGCGCGCGTCGGAGTGGTGGCGATGTTGGGCGGAAAAACACATTTTGCAACTAAAAAATTTTAAAATGACAAAATCTTCTCCAAATTTGCTGAAATTTGGGTAAGAGAACTCTCCATCATGTCTGCTTCTTTCAGCCCGAGAAGATTTGGCCAAGATTCGGGGTGGATCTAGCCTTTTCGCTGACTTCGGTGCCCTCTTTGATGCGTCTTGATTTGGTGCAAAGTCTTGTCTTGGTCATATAATGTACTCAGTGTTGGCCTCCATGGTGTTGAAAGTCTATGCCAAGTGTATGTTTGGTTTTGTTGAAAATGACAAATTGGTGCCTTTGTTTCAATTTCCAAAATACGCCAAAATAGGAAGAATTTGTGAGGCCAGTGAGTATAAGTCATTTGTGGAGAAAATGGGCTATGGGGGAACAACAGATTAAATCAAGTGAAGAAAATATGCTTGGTCAAGTGAAATTAAGGATGTAGAGGGCAGTCAACATTTGTCTTAGTGAGGCTTATAGTGATGTAGAAAGGATGGAAAGTGGTAACAAATAGTGAGTTTTAGGGATGGGATCGGAAACAGGAGAGGGACGAAGTGATATAAAACAATTTTAAAGGGAATAGGGAAAAGGGAGGCAGCATGTAGTGACATGACAGTGACGGGGAAAGGAACCATAGATGGAGAATATAATTTACCATCGCTGCTTTAAAATCAACTTTAACAAAAACTCAAACCTAAAAACTGATTTTTGACAAAGAAAAGGTTTATATTTCAACCTCCCGGAGCACAGAAATTCCTCCCTCCAACAGCACCCAACACAAGCTAAAATCAATGGCCAAAGCACAAACTTACTTGGAGCAAAGGAAATGGAGTTGTTTTGGTTTTTTGATGAAGCGATGATGAAATTACGCTTGGAAACACATGCGCGCACCGGCCAACATTGCGCACGCACATGTGCGTTATGCAGTGTATTACCTACTGTAAATTGCTCAATGTCGCGCACGCCATGTGCGCCGCGCGGCAACAGCTAAACAGCGCCATAAATAGCATTTGAAGGAGAATTTTGAGCCTTCCCGATTGTCCAAATTAGGCGTGTGATAGCTCTTTGGAAATATATTTGAGTCTACTTTCCAACACAAGTGGAATGTTTCAATTTGAGTTCATTTACCTGTAAAATCAAATATCCAAAATGAAAGTCTAAAATAATGAGAATGAGGCTGCCCTCCAAGGCAGACGCCAAATATGATCCAACTTTTGAAAGTATTCCTCAACTCCAAATTAGGCTCATGAAGTATTATTGACGATATATTTGTGTCTGATTATCATTTGACTTATACGAGCAAGTCATTTGGACAACCATATAGGATAGTGCGTTCCCAGGAATAACTTCATAGGTGCATCAATTCTCAGGCGATTTTATTTTTGACATTTCTCTAAAACCACGAAGCACTGTAAAAACGTGAAGGAAATTATTCTTCCTTGGCTGTTTGAGGACAAAGCCTCTCTCGGTTTTTCAAATTCATCTTTTATTGCTCGGAAACATGATTTGAGGTAGAGCCTATCCGGAGTGGCAGAACAGGGATTTGTCGAAATACGGGCAGAAATGAAGGGATAAGAGTTATAAATTCTTGGAAATTTTTTGGAAGTAGGTGAGGATGTGGGAAGTAGGGAAAGTGGAATCTCGAAATTGAGTGAGGAAGGGGTCGAAAAGGGCAAAACACGGGCCTAGCCTAGAAAATTGCCAAGTTGTAGCAAGAAACTAGAGTTTATGCAAAAATGAGGAATTTGGGGGATCTCGGTGATGGGAAGTGTTTAATCGGGTACATTAAGGATAGGGGAAGGTGTATGAACATCAGGATACAAGTTTTGATGATGATTTGACCATCAAGAGAAATTACCTCCAAAACCTAGGAAGCGGGAAATAGACCTTACCTGAGCTGTGAAGCATGAACGAGGTGTAAAATCACCCTTTGAGTCAGCACTGATGAAAACCCTCTAAATGATGGTACACTTCTGCTGAATGGTGACATGGACCGACATTTGGACAACTGGAAGGGTAGAAGCAAACCTGGACTTTAAGTATTTAGTGAGAAAATTTTCTTGAAGGCTCTTGAAATGACAAAATTTGACCTTGAAAACTTAGGTCACTTTGTAAGAGCATGTTTGATCAACGGAGGAAGGTACCTAGGATGACACTAACACCCTCAGAGGAGGAACAGTGTTCTCCCTCCGTTGTCCAACTCCTACCTACAAGGAAGGAAAATCACAAGAAGATAAGACAAGGAGGAAAGGAGAGATATGGAAAAAAAGTCCAAGAGAGGATCTGTTACCTTTGATGATTGATACCTCTAGTAAGGAAATCAAAATAAGATATAAGTAGAGGATGCAAGTTCATATGGAGATTGACTAATAAGGAGAACTAGGGAAACAAAAAATGTTTCATGTGCAGAGACTTCCCAGGCCGTCTGCGGTGGGCGTGTTCATGGCCTCCTCTACATCCCCAACCCGTGTATTTTGTGAAGGACTTCCCAGACATCACTTCGGTCCTACAAAAATAAGAAAAATCAGTTTATGACACATTCAAGGAAATAAAATTGAGAAATGAGGTGTCAAAGACTAAATCTTACAATAAATTATGGAAGCAGACCCCAAGTTCACAATGTAGGCTACTGTCTGCTTTTGACACCGAGAAGAGAAATATGTAGATGCAATTTCTAGAAGTCTTGTTCCAAAAACCTCAAGGATTTGGAGATTACCGAAAGGCATCCGTGATGAAATAAATGGGATTACACAGCATTTGGAGAGATGGTGGCCTCCTGCTGAAATAAATCTTTGCTATGAGCTTGTCAAGATGCGGGTAACCTTATCCAATGAGTCACAAATAAATATGGATAAGATACTCCTTGTAGCTAAAAATTAAGGATCAAGTCTTTAGAGGAGTTAATAGTGAAGATAGGTCATGACCCAACTAATGTTCAAAGGCTTCAGAGAGGTCTTGAAGAAGAAGAATGCGACATAATCGCCCTCGGGGAAACAACTCAAGATTCCACATTAATAGAAGACACCTTGGCAGAAGGCAGTGAGGAATATCGTCCATAGAAGACGGTATTGAATTTAGATTCTTAGAGCAGTATACACTATCCAAGAGATGTAAAAAGAGACGGAGAAGCTACTGAAGGAAAAGGAAGAAGTGGCTTGAGTGACACTCATCCTAGTGGAAGCTGTCCCCATTTCAACAATCCCATTAGCTATTCCCACAACTGTTGGAACATCTAGTGGGACAGACCAGCTGGAAAAGGCCATGGAAAGTATGACTTTGCAGTCACAAGAGATCCAGAAATTGGAAGCACAGATTGGGATCCTGAGTTATCAAAAGGCCAAGTCTGAAGCTGCCCATGAGATAGCAAAAGCAGATTGAAGAAGATTAGAGAAGGCAAAGAAGGTACAACACATCAAAGTTTTGGGCCAAATGAAGTTGATAATGTGGGATGATATCATAAATTCCAATGGAGAAATTTGGCATTCCATCCACATTATTTTTGAGCAGAAGAGTTGGTGAATAAGTACATATGGCTATTAGAAAAATCAAATCATGAATTAAGATGTACTATCACAACCTAAAATGTAAAATTCTGAACTCCAAACCATTGCTTGAGATTGAAGGTTGGATGTATAGAACAAAACATAGGCCATATTCCCAGAAATGAGGAAGGATATAATAAGAGAATTGAAATAAGAATAAGTTGGAGGAAAGTGTCATGAGTTGGACTTGGCCATCCATGATTCTTTAGGCAGATTGAACCCCTGGTGGCAAAGGATTTCCCTCTTTATGTAATAAATAACAAGAAGCTAGTCAAGGGAGATTATATGACCAAACTCAAAACATCTAAGGACCATACCAAATTCTGACATTAAGGGAAGATAGTAGGAAAGTTTTACGGACCACTTGGTAAGGACATCTTTATTCAACATGAGCTAAAGTATGTTTTTCTCACTAGACACGGTAGAAAATACACGAAGTGGATGGTATAAGAAAGTTACATTGGGGTCCCCTTGACACAGCGGATTGGCTAAACCAAATAGACGGGGTAATACATGAGGACGGTCTTGGAGTCTAGGACCTAGCCTTCCTGGTTACAGAGGGCTCTCTCTATTATGCGAAGGATGTGAACTTGTTCACTTCGGATGATTGATTTTAGGCTAGTTGTTAAGTGTAATTTGTTGTTTAATTTCAGGTTGAGATTAATATGACTAAGTAGGATGGTGAATGAAAGTGAGAAATAAAATCCAATGAACAACTAAGTTCGATAGGGAAGTCAGAGAGGTCATCTAAATGATGGAAAATGAAGTGTATTACGGGGCCAATTCATAAAGGATATTGAATCTGCCACAGGTAGATGTATGAGGTGTAATGAACATTAAGAATTTAGGAAAAACTAAGGAGAGGTCTTAAACATATATATTTTGAAAGAAATAACTCATGAGGTAGGAAAACCATTAATCTCTATGAATAATACTCCAAGTGATATTTATGTAAGATGAACATTCGATTGATATAGAAGCATTAAAACTCCTAAATTTGAAAATCTGTGACTTTTTGAGAAAAGCAAGATAAACAAAAAATATTATAACAGGCAGAAATAAATAAAAACATATATCAAACTATGAAACTATGAAATAGAGTTGACAGCATAGGAAAAAAGACAAGATCAAATGAATATCTTGTCAACCTAATCGATATTCCATAAGAAGAAACTGCAATAGGGTTTGAAAAATATAAATAGCGGGGCATACATGAATCATATTTATAAGCTAGAATACTAACCATTCATAAAACGAAACCAAGTTTGATGGGCCCTAGGAGCAATCAAAAGTGTCCTTAAGATGACTAAAAAGAAAACATCAAAACATAGCAAACACTTGAGTTTGAAGTTGCTTCATGACATATCTCTTTAACCTATAATTTCTGATCTATAGAAATAAAAGCTGAAACAAAATGAGGACAAGAAAACATTAAAGTTGGAAAACATCACCATTCTCACAAAGCTACTTGAATCAACAAAGTAACTTCTCAAGCATTCAAGCACATAAAACCACATTCATTCACTTCTCAAAACAATATCTTGTCCAGCTCATAAACCATGTATTTATCTTAAACACATCTAATCCAGCATGGCACAAATGAATATCATGCCTTATAACAAATAAGGAAGGGAGAGCTACTAAAACATACAGAAATGCCTAATGGCCAAGAAGAAATATCCTAAGCATCCCTTGAGGACTGCAGAAAGCCAAGGCACAAAAATACTCTAAATAAATATCTTTTTGACTATAAATGAAATAAAATTGACTTTTAGGCCTGACATGCCTAGAAAACTTAGCTTACAAAGTTTTCCCTTTCATTACCATGGAAACACCAGCACATAACGTAAAATAGTGAAGAACTGGGGAATGTGTAGCCGTGAAACCAAGCCCACTGTTGTAGCAGTCTTTTGGAGGTCTTCTTTAAGCTGGATTTAGCTCTCACTTATTGGCTGGGCCAGAAATCTGAATTGATATAATTTGCAAAATTTTTGAGTTGTGATGATTCGATTCCATTTACCTATCTAAAAATCAAATCTCAACAAGCTATTAAATGTAACTGAATACAAAAGGAGGCAGAAAAGATTAATTTTTATATTTTTGACCTTTGAAATTGTTCAAAGCACTCTCAATGAGTAGAAAATTGGTGAGTAGACTTTTGGCGATGTGAAAAATATAAAAATGTAAATTTTAGGCTGAATATGCTCAAAATTGTGCATAGCACCTAGAATGTTAAAAACAAGGTCTGAAATTTGGAAAAACAAAAGATTATTGATGCACTCAAAGTCAGTGATGGGTACCTCATAGGATCCATGAGACACCAATGAGAAAATTAGACCAAAATTACAAGCATGGCTTAGTATTTTCATCATTTGATTTGGACACTCCTTTTGGCGTTGAGCTTCTTCTGCAGTGATTTCTTTTATTTTATAGTCATGATCCTCTCCTTTATGACTAGGTTTTTGTTGGCCTTCTCTAAGTTTGGCCTCTCTGTGTATATTAGCCCTTTCCAAGTCATGATTCCATATCGCTCAATTTCCATGGCAAGGAGTTGGGTGAGAGGGCCTTGTGCTTAGGCAGTTCTTCCTCCCCTTTTGGTATTTTTAATCACCCTAGATCCATAATCCTAGTCTCTTTCTGGTTGGCCTTTTCACGAGCTCCATCCTCTCCTTAGTGCCATCACACCTTCTCCAGCTGCCTTGTGACCTTTGAACTCTCTCTGATATTTGAGCGCCCTTTCTTCATAGATGGTCAGCTAGCCTCATTTGTTTGTTTTGCATCTATAAAGTGAATGGAATCTTTGAAATTCTAACTCAAATTCCAAGTCTTTGATACGTGCATTGGAATCTGCCTTAAAAGAGTTTACTATTTTTTGTCATCATTTTCCTCATCCTTTGTCTATGTGAATGAGCTCAGAATTCTCTTTCTTCCTCATGATTATAACCTTTCTTCTTTCTTGTTGTTTCTTTGTCTTTCATTATAGTTGAGGAGGAGTGCAGGCCCCTTTTGCTGGATGCGGCAAACCGCCCTCTCATCTTTGATGAAATATTGAAAAGATGAAAGTTGCAACATAAGTTTGTGCAGCTTAGTGTGTGTACTGGTACATTTCCCTCCTCATAGATGATTTACGTATTGTGCATCTTCATTATCTTTCTGCTTTTGGTTTCCCTTTTGATCAACATCCTTACTATCCTTTATGATATTACTATTCTCAAGGTCTTAATTTGTCCTCCTTTGTTTTACTATTAGGTACCTTGATCATGTTGACATCTTCATTTCCATGAAATATCTTCTTACTCTTTATTTTGATACTATTGTTATTGTAGAATTGATCTTTCTTTTCTTGTTGCATTCTTTGTGAGTCCTTTATCTTGGGTATATTGTTAGTCTTTGCATCACTTTGTGAAATAATTTCCTTCTTCAGTGGGTAGGGTTATTTTTGGATGAATTTCTTCTTGTTTTTCACTCATTATCTTCATTACTTCGGCCTATTGTTATCCATTTTCTTTCTATTTGAAAACAACTTGAAGACTTTGTTTGGAATGATTTGACATTCTTGTCACCTGTCATCTTATTTTCTTCAATTTCTTTTTAGATGCCTCCTCCTCAACATTTTGTTTGCTCTTCATGGTCACTTTGCCCTCATCATTTTCCTTCGTTACTATTGTCTTCTTGTTTTTGTCTCATCCATCTCGGTATTATCTAACTCATTTGTCCTCTCCCTCATTTTTGTCATTTGTTTATTTATTAGAGCCTTTGTTAGCTTCTTCATTTGCATTAGGAAAGATAGGGGGTGGGATTCCTCTTTATGGAAAATATGGAGAGATGATGGAGGCGTGGAGGTAGGTGGTTGTGAAGTGGGAGAGGGGTAGATTCTCTTGAATGAAGGCCCAGAGGGTTTGTAAACACATCATGAGATGAAGACTTCCCAGGATTCCTTGCTACTCCAGGTGGTGCAAGGTGGTACTGATCCAAGAGTGGTGGAAAAGGCTGAAGCATTTGTGATCATAGCTTCTTTTCTTGACAAGTGAGGCCATCTGTCAATGCTTAGAAAAGATGATGTTTAGGTTTATTATTTTGACTTTGAAGTGCATTAGTAACCTTATCTGATATGAATAAATACGGAGTATCTCCTCTCATAGGTGAAATATACGTATTTGTTATGAAGCCGAGGCATATGACCTCCTAAGTAAGTGGGTAAAAAGGAAAAGAAACTTTGCGGCCTTGTTGACAACTTGGTTTTAGGTAGGGTTTATAACCAACAAACTCAGCTTCTTTGTTTAGCTATTTCACCGATACAAAATATCCCACCATTGCTTTGGAAATTGATTGGATGAGAGTTAAAATTTCACTCCGGCTAGGTCAACAGTGATTTTGTAATGGTAATGAAACAATCTAGTTAAGTCAAGGTGGATTTGACTGTGACCTTTTCACAATAAGTAACACCCAACATCACAGAGTATGAAAGGATCATGGGAGAGGAGGTAATTTGAATGGTGTCTAGGGCTCAGCCTACCAGCGCCTCCCGCATGCTGAGAGCTCGATAGGTGCACCAATTTTCATCCTTGTTGGTGTGAATCTCTTACTTTTATGTGTTAAGCTGGTTATTTTACTTTAAAGTACTTGGCTTGTTTGAGGCCTTTGGGTCAAATAATGAGTAATAGGAAAGTGAGGAAAAAGTTGTGCAAATGAAGCAGAGATGAAGCTTTCAGGAGTATGTTCAACTTTTCGAAGGTTTTGTTTGTTGTCACTTTCAGTCTCCTCTATCATACACAATAGATTTTCTAACAACCCTAACCAGAATATTCAAAACTGATTTTTGTGAAACCTGAGGTTTGGTTTAATTAATCCTTTAAATATGAATTTTCTAGTGAAATAAAAAGCTTTGGAAATAGAAAACAAATCACAAACCTTGTGTCTTGAAACGCACTGAAGCTTTCAAGGAAATGGCACTGAAATTTTGACTCCTTTTATCAATTTTAAACGGACTCTATTCGTGCGTATTTCTTTTGAGGTAGCATGTATGGAGGTAGAGATAGGCTAGTTGGGCCTCGAGAGCATAGCGTAGGTGCATACTCGCTTGAAGATGAGATGATGGGCTTCAGTGTAGCGGTGCGTAATAGGCGGTTGTGCACTACGATGTTTACGTGCGTAACAACCCCCGTCCCCAGATATAGTGTCTGGAACTCCTAGGCGCACAGCACGGTCTATTAAACCAACATTGCGGTTGCCTCTTCATCATAGCTGACCTCAAGTCATGCTTCTGGAAGGTTTTCAGCGATTTGCACAAAAACATTAAAAATCACTGAGTAACTACTTTGGCAGAGTAGTAATCATTGATGTAATTACAAAGAGCCTTCTCGTCTTCTTGAAAGATGATTTGAAACCAACCCCACTTTATAATGTTCATTTCTTCTCATTTCTCTTTGTGTTTTTAATACCTTTTTTAGGTCACATGGTGATGTTTGGAAAAACAAGTTTCCTTTCTGTGTTGGGAGCCCTTTGATGTCTCTCTTGTGCTAATGCAACCCTTGACCCAAGTCTTAACATTGGCTTATAACCATTTCAAGCAGTGAACCTATTTTATGGTGTTTATCATATACATCAAACTTTGTATCTTTAGCCATGCTGCTTTGTGAATATTTCTATATATGAAAACATTATTTCCTATGACCTTGTGGAGTAGAGTGCTTGTCTGCAAAACCATTTAAGGTAGGTGGGAAAACCTTGAAACCATCTGGCCATGATGAAGGAGGTTCTTTAAATATATTTTGACCATTTTTTATCTATCGTCCAAACTTCTAAGTCTTTAGGGATGTTAAAGGAAAAACAAATAGTGCTATCTTAAGTTGTGAAAAGAGACACTTATCAAACTTACTGTTTTATCTAAAATATTAAATAGTCTTTTGGAAAGTTTTTTAGATGTCTTTGCCTTTACTAAACATAGCATTAACTCCATTTCTTAAGTTAAAATCGTCAATGAATCTTGAATCCCAACATACAAATGCCTTGCTTCCTTTCTTCTCGTTGTGAATGGTCTCATGATGATCCTCCTTTTTTACCTTACCTCATGGCTAATCTAAATATCTGCAGTCTTCTTTACGGGAATGCAAGCAAAGGGCGATTTGCCCCTCTACAAGTTTCATGCATGAAACCAAATAACCCTTTTAGGAATCTTTTGATTAATGTACAGTGTTGCTTATGTGCCATTGTCTTTAAGGCATGGAACTTTGAGAGGAGGCACATATGTAGCCATCTTATGAGATCTGTGGTATTGTGTGAGAGCAACCTACTATATTCTTACTATAAATTTGTAGATGTATTTATGATTTTGGCCTCTACTTCTTTATTTCTATTATTTTAGTATTTACAACATTTATAAAAATCTTGGTTGTGTCCATTCCTCATTTTGACTTATGCTTGATCAGGGATTCCTCATGATGCTTTGATGCTTGTTGCTTAATGAAAACATATCCTTCTCTGACCTCACAAACCACTGAATAATTACATAGATAGTATTCATTGAATATAGTAATGCATAACTGATGATACTGTTTGAGCTTATATTATCATGAGTCTTTTAGTGAAAGATTTGAATATTGGTTGGATGTAGAGCAGT
The DNA here is from genome assembly GCA_034641835.2 of Pinus albicaulis. Lineage (NCBI taxonomy): Eukaryota > Viridiplantae > Streptophyta > Pinopsida > Pinales > Pinaceae > Pinus > Pinus albicaulis. Next base: position 28,873 of record JAXQQM020071872.1, on the reverse strand, counting down.
TTTTGTGTCCTCATGTATATATCCTAAACAACTGAAAAGCATTGCTTGAAGACACAAGGTAAATTTTGAAATCACCATTGTGAGGTGTTTGGTGAACAGGAAAAGTTTAGTTCTTCAGAGCGTAGATTGGCAAGTAGAGGAAACACAGACTAACAGAGGCTCAGTGTTATAGGCAGTGAAAGCAGCTCAGGCAGAATTATGTTTATTAATCTAACTGATATGGAGATTAGGCTTCAATTTCCTATCAATTCGAGTATGTACACTTAGGTACTTATCTAAAACTATATAGATCTAGAAAGATTTAGTTTCTAAATGAGGACTGGTAGTAGTTAAATACTCTTTTTACAGGGATATTCTTCTCTTATGAACACTCTTAAATAGAACTTCGTCTAAATATTGCTCAGAGTTCTTATGGTTTATGCAGATTCTAGTTCTACTTGGGCTAAATTCATGAACCTCACCTGCGATGTGATTAACACCTTTGAAATCAATTATCTCTTAGAATCTTGACAACACACTCATTGATAGGTAGCTTTAATTGTTTTAACAATTCAAGCTCCACATAAATTAATGTCGACAGAGATACATTGTCCAAAATAACCACATACTAGGTCTCTTTCAATTCCAAAACAAAAATAATGTTGTAGTAAGAATCACACAATTATCAATCATACAAATCTATTGTTCACACCTAACAACAAGCCGATCTATTTATATTATAGTAAAACAATTCCTCTATTACGGTGATCTTTAAAAATCCTAATAAAGGAAAATTACTACGGAAAGAAACCAATCATACAGAGCAAGACCCTATTCCTCAAATAGGAGCAGCCTACTTCGACACTAATCACAACGTAGAAAAGACAAATTCAAGAAAACGGATACTATTACATGACAGAACCTTGTACTGTCTCTTGTTTCTAATCTGCTATATGAGAAAAAAGTCATCAAGCGAGAACGAGGACCCTATTACTTTGCACGGAATCTTGACACACATGCAACATCTAGTCATACATTTAGGAACAAATAACGGAAAATATCTGCGGCTCTTTTAAGAATGGATATGCAAACTCATGCGAGCGTTAAAGGAAACATAATGCTTAATGACCTCACGAACTATACAGCCCAGTGTTAATAATAATTAGTCAATGAAAATATCATGGCTTAACAAACTAGAGGCAGTGGATGAATCTTGTGATGAAGGCGGAGCCTGTTCTCACAAGATTCCCAGGAAGAGTTAAATTCAGTAATATAAACGGAACCTTTATTCATGTCAAAGGAATGATACGTACAATGGAGATAAAGCTCTTTATCTCAAAAACAATGTTCTCATGATTTCTAACTCCCTTTATAATGATGATGTCTACATCTTTTTAAAGAGGATACATCATACAGATACATCGAGCAAATCTATGTTTATCCAAATCATTCTTCTTTCTTGTGAGACTATTCTATTCTTCCATGAAAGATATTTGTACCTCTGAAAAAAATCTTTGGACAGAATGTCAGGTATAACCACTTCTTAACAAATCTTCATCTTGTTGCCATTGTTCCAAAAACTCACTCTTTAAGAATGCAAATTACGAGTAATGATGGAATTTGTGTACTTATTTATTCCTTGACAGTGTTATTTCAGCAATGGTGATTGTTTCAACAAGGCACATAAATTATCTCTGATCTTTTAGACTTAACAGCAACAAATCTACCTTCGATTAATGATAAATATAAGAGTAATAACATAGGATATATGTAAGCAGTTAATACTTCTAGTAAAGAGGAGATTCATATACCTTTGGATAAAGATGAATGAAAATGATGATGGAACCTTTTAAATATAGTCATAAAGGTAGGTAAAATTGTCAAAATGTATGGTAAAAATGGTACATTGTGGGGATTAACATCCCCCTGGCTGAAAGGGTTGCATGTCCTGGGGCAACTCAATCCAGAATAAATTACGTCTTGACTACGCGCTAGACTATGACGATAACTGGAGAAGGTGGCTTCATAGGAAACAAGATCCTCAGTGTGCAGGTATTCTGTCTCTTATACATCCACCTTATCCAGTGAGACATGGTGAGTAGTGTTGTTACGTTGGCATCCATAAGGTAGGAAATGAAATGATAACAATCAATTCTCTCCCAATACAGACCACTCTGATATGATAGGTACCTGGATAGGTAAAACTGAAGATTATGAGGCTAAAAAATGATACTCTTGTCTTTCCTTAGATGAATATTGCGAACCATAGTGTTGGCCTTAATCACATGGCAGCGAGTTCATACTCTGGGTCCATTTATAAGACGCACAGAAGTGTTAAGACTTAGGTTAATATCTGCTTGGGTACATTAAAACCTGAAAGATGGGTGATATTATGCTACAAACATGGCCAGATTTGAAGTTACGTTAATCCAAAGGAGAACAGATTCTATAGTGTACCTACTGCAATAAAGTAGTTGCCATCTTGATCGATTGACGAAATGAAACAAATGCCCTAATTTGTACATCACCTACAATTGGAGTGGTCAATGCTAATTATAAGACATGGCCTCATTATGGAATAAAGGTTACATAAAAAATGTTCTAGGTCACTTTCAGGGGCCTCGACAAGATTTTAACAATTTGATAGGTATAAGCAGTTATAGTCTGTCTCCTTAGTATAGCTATTAGAAAATAAACAAGGCATTCCAGAGAGAAGAAAGATCATTCAGGAGGTTTACGGGTAGCCAACAATTTTTGCACTAAGGAAAAGCATCAATGGATTCTCTTTTAATTCTTTGTTCTTTCTTGAATCCTTGGTATTCTGATGTCATTCCCAAATATCCCGATTTAGCATACATCTGGTCTGCAGGTAACTTATGTAACAAATATTTATCTTGATCTGACATAACCATTTCTTCAGTTATTCATTATTTCTAGGTATTTCATAGCGAGGGTACATTGTCCAAAACATTATAAATCTTTGATTTGGGGCATTATGCAGTGTTGGTGACTAACACGGGGCAAGATATCTGTGGTTTAGTTTTCTTTTTCAGACTTTTTGAGGCCCTCTTGGTTCTTGTGTGATGTGGGCGTTCTTCTTTAATTCTGTTGATATGATGCATAGGTACTGAATTTTGACTATTTTGTATCTGCTGACAGTAGTAATTACCACCTCTGTTTCTCTTTATTCTCTTACATGGATCCTTGTTTTGTGTTGATGCTATGTGTGCCAACATGTAGTTAAGTATCTATCAAAGGCCTAATTGTATGATCAGGTATTTCCTTACCAATCCTCTGAATTTTGACTTCAAAAATAATTTCTCCAATAAGATGCCTTATTGGTGAACATGCAGTAACAGTTTGATTACATGGTTATCCTGTGATCCCACAGTATGGTAGTTCTTAATGTTAAACTATATTTGGTTTCCTTGTATTATCATGGCAGTGTATGATTTTGTACCATTCGTAGTTCTTGTGTTCGGCTCTGGGTAAATGCTTGGTTCTTGTAGGAGGCAGTTACCGGAGTTTGAATAGTAAACAATGTCATCTTGCCGGGCAAATAGTTCTTGTGGGCGGTGCCACGGGCAAGACGGGTAATGGTTGGGGAATTGGAATGGTGTCTGAGGATTGAGTTTTAACGGGGTCAGTCGCGGGGTCGGGGAGATGGGAGTGACTTCGGTTTTGAGTCATTTCATTTCTCTAGTGCAGGAAAAGAGTAGGTGACTTTCCTTTTTCTTTGTAGGAAGATTCTTTTCTGAGGAAGGGGCTTTCGGAGAAGAAGTGAAAACGGGATGTGACGTTTGTCGTTGGGGAACAGAGAGGCCATTTGGGTCCGTCCCTCTTTCTTTTGTCGATGGGGGAAATGAGGTCATTTGGAAGTCATAGAATGAACGGTGGGAAGGGAGTGACTCTGGCAAGTGGGATGAACTTGGGGTAGGTGTGGATTGGGGACAGGTCAGCTGAAGTGGGGATCTTATCCGGTTGCCTTTCATAAGAACTCTGGGAGTTCTTAGGAACAAAACTTGTTAGGAATTTTGGCTCTTCCCAGAATGAGGTGGATTAAATGGAAGGGGATTTTGCGAGCAAGAGCCCTACGGAGTAATAATTCGACATAGCTTAATGATGGGTAAGGGATATGTTGAGGAATTTCACATTATAGTAATATGACATGTTTTGATACAACCAATAGGATAATAGGAATATTAACTAATGTAATATACGCAAATGATTCAATTAAAGCAGAATCGTGTTGATAGACTACTGTTAACGCCCCTGTATCAAATAGTGCTTGATGAATTCATCTCTTTATTGGCCATGGGGCAAGGTAATGAATGGAGACTTCTCCGGCCTTTATGTTCAATACGTTCTGGAAAGAAGAATACTGTTCTTGTTTAAAATGACTTGTTTCTTTCTTGAACCGAGCGAGCACATAGCAAGGCAACTTACTGAAACTTGTGCTATATCTTCCTCTGTGACCAGAACTAAGACCCCTTGAACTGCGATGATCTTCTTGAAGGTCACAGCAAACTCTCGGCACCTTACAGGATCATTGTCCTAGCAACTGAGTATGTTGTCCATCACCTTTCTTAAGAAAATTTAGGCAGGCCTCAGGAACAATTCAAGAAGAGTTATCGAACCGGAGCTCATGTCCCCGATAGCCGAACCTCCATAGCTACTAGCTTGAGTCACATGCGAGAGGCGCAGAGAACGAAACACGGGCTTTAGTGCAGCTGATGGTACATGAGAGGATAATGAATTCCTAAATGGCGGCGGAAATAATGGATATGAAGAGTGATGGAGGATTGGATGGTTTGGAATGATGATTAAGTTTTAAAAATTACACGTATGGTGAAATGATGTTTAGAGTGTGGAGGAATTTTAATCCGTGTGAGCAAGATCTCTTCAAAATATTATTCTTCACATTACATAAAAACACACCTTCTCTTTTACCTTTGTCTTTATAGATTAGAAGTATAGAGTGCTTCATAATGGCTTAACAATATGGAAGAATCTTTGGAATTTCTGGAATGTAGAACAGAGCATATCGGGATCTATCTGACGATAATATTCACCCAAGGGATCTGAAGAATAAAAATGGAAGCTGAAAAGGCTTGCAGGCAGGAAAAGAAATGATGTTTTAATGATGAAAATATGAATAAATAGTTCTTTGAAGTGGTGTTTCAACAATGGAAAAAATGGTAATATTCTTTAAAGCTGATGTTTTAAATGAAAGGCATCAGGAAAATGGATAAATATTTTGGTTAGAAGAAGCAGGTGGGGAAATATTTGCTAAGGAACAATTTAAGTGATTAAAAGAACTAGTACTAGGCAGAAGGATGATATTTCGGGGAATGGTAGAAGTGGGAAAATGGAAAAAGGAAAAAATGTAGAAATGGGATGCATTAGGAAATGGGTTGAAATAAGAGGGCAGAAACACGTGATTGAGCTTTAGATCTTCTTGTGATAGATACGTCCTCTTCTAATGAGTTCTTCCTGTCACCAAGATTAATTGTAACATGCCAACCCTTGACGGGGATTATTAGATTTTAAATCATCCACAATACTAGAAATACAGTGCAGAAAATTAAGTATTTGTGAGGAAGCGGGGAAAACTCCCCTAGAAAAGATAAAGTATCGATTGTGCAAGCAGTCTTGAAATCCTCTTTAGAAGCAGGGTCTTTGAGTGGCAAACCTATGACCATTGACTAGTAGAGTTTTTAAAATCAAGTAGTATTGAAATTCTTCTGTTCTATTAAGGAAAACAACATCTACTTCAACAACGGTCAACCAGTATGCGGCAAAACACACGAAATTTTCAAAGCGAGAGTCATACAATAAGGCCCAATTACCTTTTTTGGAGCTACTTGTATTTTGATAATTTTATCAAACCTTTCACTTCATTCTTTGTTGTTGAATCATGGTTGTTTTTGGTGAATGGCATCTAATCTCTTTTCATCCAATTCAAGTTGTTCTGACCTAGTTATGTACTTTGCTCAGTCAAATCAAAGTCAAGAGCTAAGCAGGATTGTAGAGTTTTTATTTCAAATTCCAAGGAAAAACAACATTTTTACCATAAACCAATTCATAGGAGAAAAACATGTTCTCCAAGTAGTTATAATAAGCTGTGAGTAGCAGAGCCTTTGAGACCAATCCTTGGTTATCCTTCTTTATTTTTAGTTAGAATGGCTTCTAATACTTTATTTGTGCTTTCCAGCATTGGCAGGGTGGTATGGTGTAGTCATTCTATGATGAATATGATATTTCGAAGGGTAGACTTAAAACCATGAGAATTGGATAGGTCCTCCATCACCTTTAACTAGCTCTCTGGAATTCAAATCCTAGTGATTTCTTCAAATGAAAACTAGGACAACCTCTTCCTTAGCTCTAATAAGTGTTTTGGCCTCCACCATTTAGTCATATAGTGCAGCAGATACTAATATATGGTTCTTTTGATTAGTTGGAGGATTGACAGGGTCCTGTGAAATCCAGGGGCAAGCTCTTTAAGTGGTTGAGAGCTGCAGGGTTTAATGGCATTTGAGTCTCTATAATTGAAGTTGAGCCATTCTCCTTTATCTGAGCCCTCACATATTTCTTTGCATCCTTAAATAATGAGGCCAATATTAACAACATCCTCAAATTTTGTCTTCTTCTTTGTAAAACAAATGCCCTCTGAGGCCATCATAGCTCAGCTTTTAATGTATCCTTTGCTTATACCCTAATACATCACCGGTTTTCTGATCAAGCCACATTGAAAAGACACTTATCCAGGCCTTTGGCACTTTGTTGAACAATTCTTCTCCCTTTCTGTATGACGGAATTGAGATGATAATTTTCCTGCAACCAAATAATTGGCAATATCTGCATACCTGAAAGTGAGGAAAAGCTGCCAAATAAATATAAATGGAAAAGATCCATCTACGGAATATTATTATCAGTTTTATGCAGAAATCAAACACCACATTTTCTTTACCGGAGCCGATCTAATTATGATATCCGGCTCTCTGATAAAACAATAAGCCATACGGTAACTCTAGCATTTATAAACAGATTTGTTCCTTCAGCTACTTATGTAGAGTATTAGGTATGGACTTAGTAAGACAACATATGAGTGATATAATGTCGAAATTTATTAATGGCATAATTAAAAGAAACTCTTTACCACGTGCTTGTATAATTAAGCTCGGCGGGGTCGTGTTACTTCTTGATAAAGTAGATAGCATAAGGAAGATGATTCTCCTCTTGTCCCAAGACAACTCCAATTGATGTCAGAAGCATCAGAAGATATATGAAAAGGGAGGGCCCAATCAGATACATAAAATAGGTAATAGATAATGATGCTTGAGTTCTACAAAGAGCTTTCGACAAGGATTAGTCCCGCAAATTCGAAGCATTTTCATAAGCAACACAAATAATGGAGAAATATCTTCAAGAAAAATCCTTTAAATAATCCTTTCTGTAATATCTGACATGTCCTAGAAAACTTCTCACATCGGTTGTGTTTTAGAGGCAGGAGATGCCAGATGGCAAATGTTACAGATGGGTCTACTGAATACCTTGAGATGAAATAAAATGTCCAAGTACTACTCCTTGCTCATCATCACCATGACATTTTCAATACTAAGGAGAGGGTAGGCTTGTATACAACGTTCCATGCCTTCTCAAAGTTTTATGTGCTCTTCAAGACACACCATAAGGAGTAAATCATCCATAAATATTTCCATAAGAGAGTCATTACGACATATGGAAAAGATTCCTGCTGAAAGCCCTGCGAAAGTTCTTTGGTGCATTACATAGCCCAAATGGAAGAACTCTACTCGCTGAAATTTCCCCTAAGGGCTAAAATAGAAGTGGTCTTGTCCTGGTCTTGAGGGTGCAATTCTAATTTGGTTATACCCATAAGATCATCTAGAAAAGAAAAGAATTTCTTCACTGACAGTTATCAACACGATCAATGAAAGGTAAAGGAAAGTGATCCTTTTGAGTAGCTTTTTTAGACTCGCCAATCCTTTATACTCTCCATTTCCCGTTTTTTCTTAGGGACAATTACGATGAAACCATTCCATCGAGATATAGAATTATCATAAATCCTGCATTAAGCAATTTACGAAGTTCTTCTTTAACAATTTCCATAAATTAGGTTAAAATTCGTCTTTGGGTTGTGGTAGGTGACATCCTTATTTAATGTAAATTCGGTGAGTACATAGTTCGAAGAGATTCCTTTCCTTATCAGTGTAATCCCATGCAAATGCTTCCTTATTTTGACGTAATAACTGATGCTTCATTGTGTTTAAATGTTGTTAGATCGGTATGTTTAATGTCTTGCCGAGTTAGATTGACTGTTATGCTTTTAGATGAGATGGTGGTTAATATGCGAGATAAGTCTTGATTCAATCTTTTCTTGGGTATACGTTTCAAAAGTGGGTGATTGATTGTGTGTTTCGGCAATTACGAAGGAAGGTTCTAAAATAAAATTATTAATTATTTCATCTCATATTGTCTTTAGAGTTAAAACAATCGATAGTTAGAATGACTGAATAGCATTATCATCATAATCCATCCATAGAATCTTCATTATTAATTATGGGTGGCAGCATGAGGATAAGAGTAAGTACATTTGGTTTCATAACCATTAGAAATTGTCATTGAACCATATACGCAGCAAGGCATCATTTGTCTTGATAGCCTCCAGAATCAAGGGATGTCTGACTTTGTTTTAGTTTTAAATACAACAAAATCAGCTAAGTGTTGAGATTCAGGCGAGATAAGTAGATCTTCAACAACTCCTTCGGGAGTTTAAATTGTAGAATGGTCGACCAACTCTAGAATAGTAGGTGTATATGCGATTGTGTTATTCGAGTACCATAACATTGTAATTTCAAGAGTCATTATGTTTATTGCGGCACTAAATCTGCGAACTTGAGGAATCATTGTTTTACCAATTTTGACTGTCACGGTAGGATGGCGGGGTCACCATATTCTGGAGGGTTTTCGGACCTTGTCTGAATAATCACTGTCCGTAAATAATATAAAGGGGATCTTTAGTTTTCTACCGAGGTTTCTTAACACAAATATCCCTTATGATTTACGGCATAAATTGGTACATCTCTCGATTACTGTAAAAGTGGAAATTTAACATACAAGTTTTGCAATTCCCCTAAAATGTAAACGGGTGTTTGAGGCGTTATGGTTAAAACTAAACGCTCTCGGGGAATAGGTAAGTTGTTATTTCAATACCCTTGTTAGAAGACGGTTGTGCTTTCTTATGTTTCAGTTTCCTCTTTATCGGAATCGGAAGGGTTATGTCATCAATAATAAGGCTCTAATATTTTCCCGGATCTCAAATGAATATATTTTTGACTAATAGTAGGAAATATAGGCGGTTCGAATATCAATGACTTGCACAACTTTATTATTGGGGTTAGGATTTGGTTGCCTGGGTATTTGGGGTCTCATTTGGTTATTTGGCGAACATTTGATGGCAGAGGAGGTAGTTTGTTGGAAATTGAGGAAATTGGTTAGATATGGAGTTGTTGGCTTCTCAGTTTGAATTCAAGGGTTAAAGAAGATGGGCTGGCAGGGGCCAAGAGTCCCCATTAAAGGATCAACAAAGGAAGAGTTTGATTGTTGCATGGGTAGGAAATTCATTTGATAAAGGGTGGAGCTATTGCATTTGATTAAGGGAGGGGTAATTTGTTTTTTGAGCCGAAAAGAAGAATAATTCATTCAGATTAGTGAAAAACACGCTTAGAATTCATACCTTGTCCTTTTACATTTTATTGTCTTCTTTGAGTTAGCAAGTAAAGCACTTCGACTTCTTCCTCAGTTATTTGCCAATGCGCAGCACATTCACAGTAGGGAATGGACATTGTTGTGTTTCATGATATTTCTCACAAGGGTGCGGATTGGTATTTTCCCGATGGGCACTCCCTTAAGTGGATGTTTGTCTCTACACTTTGAGCAAGAACTGGCAGGTTATGCCTTTTAGCACCGCTTCTTTTAACTGCAAAGTATTAATTTTGTGAAGGAAAAGAACTTAACATCTCGAGTTTTAAATTCTTCAAGTAAATTACCTATTTCGACTCTTGTTTCTCCCCAACGCTGGCGGTTATGCACTCTTGAATGGTGGGATCTCTATTACTTACTCATTCTTTGCAGCTCCTTGAACACCTTTTCAAGTTCAACAATCTCATCATATATGATTCTTTAGATATATCTCCCTTGCCAAGCATGTTTAAAGTATCTAAACAATCATCCCTTAGCATCCTCTAAGTATTATTGTTTTCGATTTCATACTTATATTCGGATGATCAGATCTTTGTATATTGCTCTTGCGGCCTTTCTACGTAGTCCTCGATTCTCATCCATCTTTTGTGCCATATTGGACAGTTCATCCTTCTTTTCTCTCGTCGATAGTAGTCTTGATATTTAAGCGAGAAATTTGTTTGTCTTGTTCCCATGTTGTGATTACTGACTCCCAAGGCTCATGAACCATCTTAAAGAATTTCCTTTAATGTTCAGCAGAACGATTTCAACTTTTGAGCATTAGTAACATAATCATAATACCATCAATATATCAAATTCAAGAAATTCATGGATCTTGGAAGGATAAACTATGGAATTTAGGTAAAAATTTGACAATGGAATGTTCTTCATAGGAGTTGTTCCTCTAGGAGATCACTAATAAGAAATCCCAAAGGTAGAGAAGGTACATCCTTTCCTTCTCCTTCGGGATCTACATGTCCTCCACCCAAATAAGTCTTCGTTGTTTCCTTCCATTGGTTGTTCTCTCTTGCACTTGCTCGATCGTCAAGATCTTCTCTGACTCCTCAATGTTTCCTTTGGTCATCCAACACTCTACGTAGTTCCTCAACGTGCTCGCTGATTTGCTAACACTTTCTTGACTCTCCGACGCGATTCATGGTCCTTTATTCTGGCTCCTACATGTTTTCAGGGCCCACAACTTCCTCTTTGTTTTGTAATCCGATTGAGGGAGTGCGGGATTTTGTTCTTCGAACTTAATCTCTGTGATGATTCATCCTTTGATAAAATCTGATCGATAGAAGTCTTTCTTCCTCCTTCCTTTTACCCTTGCCACACTGTAGGTTAGTTTTTCTTCGGTTAGCGTCTTCTCACGTACACACATCTAGAAAGAAAATATTGTCTGCTTTTGAAATCTATAGTGCCTTCCCCGGCAACGGCGGCAAAATGTTGGTGCTTTAATTGTTTTAACAATTCAGCTCCTATAAATTGTCGGCTTGAGAAAGTCTTTGTTTATTCAAAGACAACCACGCAGATATGCTCAATTCCAAAAGAAAAAAATAATGTTGTAGTAAAATTCACTGATTATCAATCATACAAATCTAATTATTCACCACATTTTTAACAAAGCTAAAGTCTATTTATGTGTTATAGTAGAGCATTCACTCTGTGCAGGTCTTTTAAGAATCCTAATGAAAGGAAATTACTCTGCGGGAAGAAACCAATCAACCATAACGAGGCAGGACCCTATTCACTCAAATAGGAAATTCAACACATAACTGCACATTTATAATCCTGTAATGAAAAGATAAATTCAAGAAAACGGGACCCTATTCCCATGAACAAGAACCTTGACTGTCTCTTGTTTCAATCTATTCTTGAGGAAAAATAAAGTCAATCAATGCGAGCAGGACCCTATTCCTTTGCACGAGAATATTCATCACACCTTCCAACATCGATCATACATTCGAACAAATATATAGGGAAAATATCTCTTGGCTCTTTTGGGAATGAATGTGCAAACTCATATAACGTTAAAGTAAAATGTGTATTCTGACCAATACAGCGGGTGTTTCAGCAAACAGAATTAAATTAAGGTCACGAATATCATAAAACCAACAAACTACGAGGAGCAGGTCGGGTGAATCTTGTGATGAGCGGGCCTTTCCTTCTACCAAGATTACCCGGGAAAGAGTTAAATTGAAGCGCTCAAAGGAACCTTTATTCATGTCAAAAGATGATGATACCAGTGGAGTCTAGCTCCTTTCGCTCAAAAACAATGTTCTCTGTAGCTTCTAACTCCCTTTCCAATGATGATGTCTTTCCTCTTTTAAAGGAGACATCTATTACAATTATGAGCAAATCTATTTTTATCCAAATCACATTTCTTCTTTCTTAAAAAATAGGACTATTCTATTCTTCCATAGAAAGATATTGTTACAAGATATAGAAAAAAATCTTGTAGTTGAAATAATCCGTGTAACCACTTCCTTGCTCGTCTTCATCTTATTTCCATTGTTCCAAAATACTCTTCAGTCGCAAATTACGAGTAGTGACGGAATTTTATTTTCCTTCTTCAGTGAAATATGGAAAGCAAACAATTTCAAGCACTTGGTAGGTGTTTTGACATGACACATAGGTATACGATCTTTTAGAATTATGTTAGCATAATCTACCTTCGATTAATGATGAAATATAAGAGTAATATGGAATTATGTAAATAGATTAAATATATAGTAAAGAGGAGGATTTCATATACCTTGGATAAAGTGAATGAAAATGATGGAACCCTTTTTAAATATAGTCATAAAAGGTAAGGTAAGGAATTGTCAAAATGTATGGTAAAAATGGTACATTGAGGTCTAACACTCATCAATCTTCTCATTCAAGACGAGAAAACAAGGTAATAATCTTGAAGTCAGCAAATAGCTAAATCCTCTTACAAGGTTCGGTCATTAGGCTAGCAGTTGAATTTTGCAATTATATTATGACCATTAAACAAAAATGATAAATGAAATAGTAAAGACAACATTCTGATTCATGAACTTGCGGCATAATAATAGAAATGTCTTATCAAATACGAATATGCAAATTTAAATGAAAAACACAAAGTATACTAGCCTTGGTAGGGGCCCTCCACCTTTGCAGCACACTTAGAATAACTCGGATGCGAAAATGATGGACTATAACACCATGAATAACTAAATCTTTGTATTAAGTACGAATTCCAATTACATAAATCAAGTTTGAAGCTTGTCACGTAATATCTCATGTCTTGTGTCTAGCCTTCAATATTTTTCTTCTAACTGTTATCATTGAATTACATAACAAAAGAGGTTATTCATATTCCTCAAAATCCTCACTATTCTCCCAAAAGGAGTGGAGTGGATTCATATCCCTTTACAGAAAAATATCAAGTCTGTTAATTAATTATCGATTTTACTGTGAAATGGTAAGGTTCTGACATTGACCAACCCATGGACTTTAGATACGGAGGTGGATAGATTTTCACCATCCTTGCATTCATGAATAAGCCCTCGGTCTTCGATTTTGCCAGCATACATGCAACCAATGACCGAACGTAAAACAACAGGAAGTTACGTTAACACAGCAATTTTTAGAAAAATCTAGTTTTAACACAAAAATTCTGAAATTAATTCCAATGTAAAAATAACAATAATGGCATCACATTGATCAATTTCAAAGGAATATGAGGATTTGGGAAGGTTAAATGAGGAAATATTATGGATAATGTTAGGAATCTATAATTTTAGCAGTTGGTAAGACTAGAAACTATAGAAACTGACATTATTTCAACCAACTTTTGATTCTAGGATCTGGCTATCACGGAATCGGAGGGATCTCTCTATGAATGGGTTTAAAGATGTGATATTTAATAGCTGAAATTTTGATATTAGGCTAGTTATGAAGAGCTTGGGTTTTTTGTTTTGGTTGGGCAAGGACATGATGAAGGCGAAGGTAGTTTCAAAATGAAGAGGTGAAGGTATGCTGCCAAGTGGAGAGAATGATTTGGGCCGACGAAGAAAGGAAAAGATAGTTTTAACCCATTGGTACATGGAGTCATAGGAGGATTTTGAGTGGATAGGAAGGTTCAAGAAAGGATCCATGGGGAAAGTCACTTATGTAGAAAAGGATCTCTTGAGTGATTTTATGAGATAAACAGATAGGAAATGAAGAACAAAAAAATGAAGGTATAATAAAACGACCTAAGATCAAACAGTTCTTTTGCTTCTATTGCTTCAGCATGTACTTAAAAAAACATGTAGAGTATTATGAGATCAGGTTAATACCTTTAAACTAACCTTCTTTGATTCTTTAGTTAGAAAACATTAAACGCTGATTGAAAATCTTAGATCGGTGGTACCTTTAAACTATCACCTTTCAACATATTCAATAAGAGAAAAACATAAAAGTATTGTATGAGATCGAGTTAGTGCCTTTAAGCAAGCCTGCGTGAAATACACTTTTAATTAGGAAACATTAGAAAAAACAGTTGAAAAGCTTTAAGATCGGTGAGGCCTTTAAAGCTATCCTAGTACAGCATATTTAATAAGAAAAACATAAAAGTGGGGTCAGGTTAGTGCTTTTAAACACGGCCTACGTGAAATACTTTTAATTAGGAAACATTAAGAAAAAAGCAGTTGAAAATCTTAGCTCAGGTAGATGCCTTTAAACTACCACTGCTTTCGACGCATATTCAATAAAGAAAACTACAGATCACGGTGACAAAGAACAATTTAAGATCGGGCAAGTGCCTTTAAACCAACACTGCATTAATGTACTCTTCAAAGAGAACTTTCAAATGAAGAAAACATGAACAGCAAAGCTTTCGGTAAGAGTAAGTCTTGTTGGTGACCGTCTAGATCTATATTTGCTGCTCTTGCTTGAGAGAAAATGAGCAGAATGAAAAACGTGCAGCAAAATAACAGACAATGGTGAGGAAAAAATCACCATTGACACAAATCGAAGTTCACAAAATCATGACTTGTATTTGATGTTCAAACCGATTTACAATCAGCAAGCTTGGGTGGGTTTCTACAACTTCAACTTCCTTATCAGCTTATATATCTTTGAATTTTAAGCAGGGCATGGGTAGCCAGTCACTATTACATACAGCCCGGATGTCACAGAGACCAACATTTGCTCTCTTCTACGGAAGTATTTATGGCAGAATGAAGAGGTGGGAGGATTTCCCATGGGTCAAGTATCATTAATTATATATCAGTGATTTTTGGCTTTTGAGAACCGGGCAAGGCATAAGGCGGGAATGTAATCATTTCTAACTGCCTTCCTCTTCTGTTTTATTTTGCCTTTCGAGCCTAATGATTGAAAAGATATTTCTTAATTTCTTTAATCTTTTAAAATAGTTTTAAAATGATTAGAGATAAGATCCTTGAGTAACATTAATTGTTGGTAATCTTTGGGAAAAAACCTCGTATTTGTAATAATGACAGTCTTCTTTAACTACCATGAGGTTGTAGTTACCCTTTGGAGAGCTGGAGAGTTTATTCACTTTAGTTCGGCGTTTTGATCTTACTATGCAGCGAGAAGCGATACTCTTTTGCTTGTGATTTCGTTGAGTGTCTTGTTGATGTGCGGGGGTATGTAGAGACCTTTATAGTATCAGTACCCATGAAACATTTATAATCGTGGAAGCGGAACCACGGTACAGTAGTTTTCCCTTTGATAATCGAAAATTTGAAAGATCGGGGCCTTTAGCTTTCTTTCATTAAGTAATATGGACGAACCTTCGGGACACAAACAAACAAAATGTTACGAAGTCTATGAAAATAGGTTAAGCACTTCCTGGGCAGGAAGGAGCATAGCCGTTGGATACGGACATGTGGATGGTCAAGATCTAATCGAGTTTTCAATGGCGGGAGGAGAAAAGGTGCGATGAAAAAAAACTCAGATGCGATTATAGTCGGAAGAACCAGGAGTGATTAGCGATATCGCCAATCCTAGGGCCAGAGGATAAATGATGGAAATGAATCAAAGTGTTTGGTTGATCGGAGGGATAAACAAAAAACACTCTGCGATTTAAAATTGCGATGTGATTTAAAAATCCATAGATGCGACGGAGGCCCAGGCTGTTTGATCGACTCGATCGACGACGAGGATTAGTTTTAGAATGAAGATTGGAAACCTTATAATGCAACGAAAACCAAAGTTTTTTAATATAAAACAAAAGGTTTTAAGGGATCGAGCGAAAAAATAAAAGAAAATGATAGGCGCTGTTGCGGGGCCGTTGTTGTATGAAATTCAAATGGCAGGGCTTTATATAAAAAGGGCAATCCGGAATCGAAAGACGGGCACAGTCTTTTAATCTACCCATCCCAAATCTTGCAATGGGTGCTTTGGAATCCTTTTAACATGGGCCCGGGGAAAGTCATGAAACGGTGAGGGGGCGGGTTATATACAAGACCCAATGCGTGGAGACTTTGATACGGGTCTTTCGATCGGCCATTTGAAACTTCCGATTGCGTTTTTGCCTTGTCAGGTCTTTAATCTACCATTAAAATATTTAACACATGCTTTTGGTTTTTAAGTTCAAAGTTTGGATAAATGGAGTTTTTGACTTTATAAATGAAAAAGGTGATCGGAAGGATTTTACAAGGCTTTAAGGGCGGAGGTAGAATTTGAATATATATATATATACATAAATTGATGCGATGGGGTTTTATAATGCAAAGGATCGATACGCCGGGGTTTTTTCAATCCAAAACAGTCGCATTAAAATTTTGGACATTGAGGCACAAGTCTCGCGCATTTGGATATTTGATGCGGTGTAGTGCTCGGGGTAATAACTCTTGGTTTTTTTAAAAGAAACATGAGATCTAGAGTTATATCAAAAAGGGTAGAGTACGCATCAGAGTTTTTGTGTAACAAAACATGTCACTCATCTGATTTATTCGGGGTACGATGGCCGCTGATGGGGACTAGTGCTGGTTCTGGGAAAGGCATGGGGGGGAAGTGGTTTGGACTTAGCCCAAGAGACTTAGTCCATAGGAATAAAACTTGGTTTTTTATGAAATTTTTAAAGTTTTAAATGGTTTTTAGAGGTTGCATTAAAGCTAAGAATGAGTCTTTAACTTTATAAAAGTGATTTACTAGAGAGGGAAGAAAGAAATCATGAAAACAAGGTTTTTATGGAGAAAAAGGGGGAGCGAATGAAGATAATTTTGGAGAGAGGAGAGGAAGAATGGTGTTTTTAGTTTCTTCTTATAGAGTATGGAAATTTTGAGTTCTAGAGAATCTGATCGTAGAAGACTTTTTAAACATGAACATGAGATCTCCCACAGACTAAGAGACAAAAATTTTGGCCATGAAAGTGTTTCTTGAGAACAGACAATGTTACAGCCACTTTTGATGGAAAAATTCTGGTGTGAAACGTTATCGCAGGGATGGTGCCTTCTTGAAGCATCAGGCTCGGACTTGCTTTCTATGGGAAAGTGACCTGTACCATCCATTATGTTTCTCTGGGAGGCTAACCTGTGCACGATCCGTGGTGTCCTTCCTTGCTGGATAGTCCTCGAAAACATATTATGACTATAATAACAAATGAACATCTACAAACTCTCTTAATCTGGAGATGTATTTTCTTCTTGAGTGCACTTGGGTTGGAAAACTCTCTTACAACATTTTGTTAAAATAAAAAATATAATCTATTTCTACTCCTTATTTCTCCATGGACTCAGATTAGACAGTTGAGCCCATATGATTCTCTACCTATTCTATCAATCTGTTAGGATTAAATAGTCTAACAGATTTTTTATTCTCTAAATTCTACAACAGAAATTTAAAAAGAATTCAAAGTCAGGATTAAACAATCTAACTTGATGCTGTTCTATGGCATAAAAACAAGCTGCACACAGACATTTATTTTGCAGAAAATTTAAAACAAAATGGTAGGCTTTAAGATCTGAAAATTTCTTATCATGGCCTTCTCTTTTTACAGCTCTGTTTCGGCTCTTGTTTGAGTTGTTTCTTCCTTTTTCTCTGGTTCAGATTTTGAACTAATTAGAACCAGATTTACTTCTTTTGACTTAGAAAAATAGAATAGATTTGAGTCATCTCTCCTTTGGAAACTAAGGTTCATATTTCGAACATGTTTGACCCTTTAATTTCTATCCTAAACTATCAACTGATATGCCAACATTGAACAGTTTGACAAATCGATTTCACTATCCTATCAGCAGAAAATTTAAAAAATAATTAGTCAAGATTAGGCTGCTTGACTAACTAGAAGTGTGTCATTCAGGAGTGGCATTTTGAGCTTGCACACTTTCAGAATTTGTTTCTCTTTTTTGGTATGGGGCTATACCTTTCTTGTTTGACAATCTGCCCTCTTTTCTTTCTTTCTTTGTTTTTGTACTTTTTCTTTTATGAGACTGAATAAAGCAAATGGTATTTATAATGGGAGTGAAAGCTTTAAAATCGAACTCAGCAGTAGTAATGCTTAAGGACCCTTCCATTGACAGGACCCCCAAACAGATATGTGCCATCTAACTCTTGTAGAAAGAAAGCATTTGGACCAATGGTGGACTGAATGATGTAAGGACCTTGCCACAAACTATCAAATTTGCCATGTTTGCCCTTATCCTCTCTTCTGGAATCCCGTTTGAGTACCTTATCTCCAGTGTTGAAAACACAAGCCTTTTTTCTTTTGTCAAACAACTTCTTTATGTTTTCTTGCACCTTCTGAGCCCTATTGTAAACCTCTTCCCTTGTCTGCTGGAGATGTATTGTCTGACTGATCCTCCTAATCATGCTTTCCTCTTCTTACTGTATTTCTTGGATTAATTTTATTACTGGTACACCTAGGCTAGTAGGAAACACTGCATCTGTTCCATAAACAAGCTGGTAAGGGGACATTCCAATGGACCTTTTTGTGGTCAATCTGTCTGCCCACAAAGCATGCACCAACTTGTTATGCCATGATTTTTTATTTTCTTCAAGCAGCTTCTTGATGATGGTCACCAAAATTTTATTTGATGATTATGCTAGCCCATTACCTTGAGGGTAGTAAGTAGTAGAATGACCAAGTGTAATCTGATACCTGTGACAAAAATCAATCATCTTTTTGGAACAAAAAGCAACAGCATTATCAGTAATAATCTTCCTAGGGCATCCGAATCTAGACAAGATATGGTCTTCAAGGAATTTTATAATGACAGAATCTGTGGCATTCCTAGAAGGGATGGCTTCAATCCATTTCATGTAGTCAGTGGCTGTGAGAATCCATTTGTGTTGGGCATACAAAGCAGGATGGATTTCCCCTATGAAATCTAGGCCCCACTGTTGAAAAGGAGCTTCAACAGTGATAGGTTGTAATGGTAAAGGAAGAAGTTTTCTTTTGCCTTAAAAAATTTGGCATTTGTGACAGGCAACTATAATTTTATGGACATCCTGGAAGAGGGTGGGCCAGTAATAGCCAGCTCTAAGGATTTTATTGGCTGCAGTTTTCCAGTAAAGATGACCTCCACACTCTCCTTCATGGAATTCATGTTTGATCTTTTCTGCATCAACTTCAGGAAAACATTTAAGCAATAAACCATCAGCATTTTTCCAATATAAACATTCATTTAAAATGCAATAGTTCCTAGCTTTCAACTTTAAAAGCCTTGCCTTTGTTTTTGATAAATCAGGAGGAGCATTAAGATTTGCAAGCACATACAAGATATCAGTGTACCAACGTGAGTTTTGAAACTGCTCTTCGACAGTGGGAGTAGGTAATTCTTCCTGTTCATCCAAGGAATCTACCATGTTAATGTCAAGGGCTTGTAGATTAGATTCAGCCATTAATTGAGCTAAGCCCTGACCTTTAATAAGCTTGGTTGGTCTAATTTCCAAATCATACTCTAATATAGCAGCAATCCATTTGCCTCTCTTTCCATCTGGGTCTTGTGACAAGATGTCTTTTACCACTATATTAGGTACATAGGAAATGATGTGGGAATGTAGAATATACACCCTAAAGTCCTTTAAGGCTTTTACCAAAGCATAGGCCTGTTTTTCCATTATGTTATATTTCAAGGGTGCATCCCTTAAAGCCTTGATGAAAAAAGCAATGGGCTGTTCCTGTCCCTCTGGGTTTTTATGCAATAGGACTGCTGCCACAGTATGTTCTGAGGCAAAGGAGAAAATAAGGAACTCTTTTGAAAAGTCTGGGCTGATTAGGACTGGTGCCCGGGTGAGTGCATGTTTTACCAACTCGAAGGATTTTCTGGTTTCTACAGTCCACTTTACTCCTACTTCTTTCTTGAGCATATTAGTCATGTTTCTAAGGAGCCCTGCTAAGTTGGGAATAAACCTCCTCAAGAAGTTAATCTTTCCAATAAAGGACTGCAATTATTTTATGTTCCTTGGTTGGCTAATCTGTAGTATTCCCCCAACTCTATTTGGATCTATTTTAATCCCTTCTTCTAATATGATATGGCCAAGGAGCTTACCTTCATGAAGGCCAAACACTATATTTTTGGGATTTAAAGATAACCCAAACCTTCTGCACTTTTCAAGGACCTTTCTTAAATGTTTCAGGTGCTCTTTATCAGATTTGGAATAAATTTTTATGTCATCCAGGTAAATTACAATGAAGTTCCCTATCTCCTCTGAAAATGCAATGTCCATGGCCCTTTGGAAAGTGGCCCCAACATTCATTAATCCAAAAGGCATTTTCACATACATGAAAGTGCCCCAAGGAGTGGTGAAAGTTGTCTTGAGTTGGTCTTCTGGGAGTACTAAAGCCTGGTTATATCCTGAAAAACCATCTAACAGAGAAATCCTCTTCGAACCAACTACCCTTTGTAGAATGTGTTCCATTTTGGGTAAAGGGTAATTTTCTATTAGGGAGGCTCTGTTAAGGTTTCTGAAATCAATGCACGATCTGACTTCTCCTGTCTTTTTCCTCACGGCTACAAGGTTAGAAACCCAATCTGAAAATCTCACAGGCACAATGATTCCTGCCTCATACATTTTCTTGATTTCCTTTTCTACTAGAGGAAGTTGTATTGGATTAATTTGACGTAGTTTTTGCTTAAAGGGTTTTTGGTTTTCTTTCAAAGGGATCTTATGCTGGATGATTTCTGTATCGTAGGCTTTCAAGTCTTCATAGCTCCAGGAAAACACGTCGAAAAACTCTTTAAACAGGTCAACGTATTTCCTTTTCATGTTTGGTGGCAAGGACCTAGCTAATGTAATCATTTTAGGCTGATCCTCGGTGCCTATGCTGCATTCCTCGACCTCAGACTCTGTGTATTCTATGGTGGGCTTCTTTGTTATGTCGTTAAAATCAAAGAGGTCTTCTAACGGTGCTAGCCCCCTAGGTATGTTCTTGTATTTTGACGACAATACCTCAATGTCTTCATTTACTGCGTCCTTGTATTCTTCAGTATGAGTTTCAAGTTTTTTAGTTAACATGTTGATTTCTACAGGACCAGATGGTTTTTCTTTTTTAGGGGACTTTTTGTTTAGGAATTTTCATCGGATTTAGAATCCGAATCAGATAACTAAAATTCATTCCTGCCCAGCAGAAAATATTCTATCTGTTTGTCACCCTTAAAGACCCGCCAATATTTTTCATTATCTGGCACAGCTGGTCTAAACTTAATTTGAGTTGTACAGTCTTTGGTTTCAAATGGCGTTAAGCATGTTCTAGCCGCAAAAGCTAAATTGTGGGCGACAATATTTCCTTTTATTGGGACAAAAATCAATTTGGAATCCTCAAAAGTTTCTAAAAGGTCCATGACATCGTTTCGGTAAGCTCTAAGTCTGGGATGATTTGCGTTATATTCCCCATTGACTTGCTTAATGACTAGTTCTGAATCCCCATACACATTAATTCTTGTGGCTCCTAACTTTTTTAATAGATGTAAGCCTAAGAGAAGGGATTCATATTATGCTATGTTATTGGAACACTGAAAGTTTAATTTGCATGAAATGCTTTCTGTGTGGTTGTTTTCAGTGTTGGTAATCCAGAAACCTACACCAGCATTGCTCTTAGTGCATGACCCATCAAAATACATACTCCACAGAGGAATATTCTCAGTTTCGTCTTGTTTATTGTCTTCTTCAACCAACACGCTCAAGGGTTGTTGTGAAATCTCGGCACTTAGTTGTATTTGTTTCACCTCCTTAGGTTTTTCATGGAGTTGAGCGTGAGGGGCAGTCTGTTGTTTTTCATCTTGGCTTTGTTCGCTCTGGTCTGTGGTTTCAACGCGTTGTTCCAAAGTTTCTCTCTCGTTTTCTTCCATATCTATAACTGCATTTATTTCTAGATTAGGGGTCTCTAACTGTTTGGCTGAGTTATTGTCTTCTAGTTCTGGCTTATTCGAGGATTCATCATGGTAAAGGATAAATGAATTCAGGTATGTATGGACAGAGTAAATGGGGGAATTTTCAGGGTTTTCAGGGCTACTGACCATGAATTTCAAGTGTGCCTCTCTGTATAACCTCCTGAGCTGGCTAAAGACAGGGATACTGGCATATGTCCCATCCATCTGCATTGTACCTTGCAGCTTGGCACCCCATGACCTTGATAACAACATGCCATACTTAGGAGGCATATCAGCCACCACAACATCCATAACCATGTACTTGGCTGGTATTTGAGTCAAACTTACACAAAGGTCTTTAATTAGGCCAAGGAATTTCACTCTGTTAGAGTCAAAAGAATATAAATCCTTGTAAGGTCTGGTTATTTCTATCCCTAGCCTTTCCATTATCACCTTTGGCATAAGGTTGTGTGAGGCTCCAGATTCATGCATAGCATTATGCAGGGTTTTTTCATGGATATTAAGGCTGACGTAGAACGAAGGTACTATCCCTTCTTGAAATTTCCCTTCAATTTTTGGACCAAAAATGAGTTTTGGCTGGTCATCATTAAAATTGACTGTGTCATTATTATCCTCAATATTTAAAGCCTTCAAAATTTGGGCTCTATATACATGATGGGCAGCTAACTCAGTCAAGGGAACCGAGATTTTGATCTTTGAAATTTCCTGCTCGAGGCTGAAAGGAATTTGGTTTTTTGAAAAACTTGCCTCGGCCTTATTAGCTGCTAGATTATTAGCGACATCAACTCACTGATTTGTTCTATTTACGTTTGTTAGTACTACTAAGGTCTGCATTCTGTTTTTCAATTTTTTGAGTGCATTTCTCTCTACCACTATCAGAAGTCACAACTACTGTTTTGTCCTTTTGTTTGACAACTTTAGGTTTGGTTGTAGTGTTGTTTTGTAAAGGTTTGTCAGAGGTTTTGGTGTTGGGATTTTGTTGACTGGATTTTCTTCTAAGGTCATATTCTTTTTGGGATTCTATGAGGACATTTTCCATGTCGGGAAAATAACCTTCATCATCATCTCTGTTGTCATCATAAGGGGTATAAAGACCTTGTTTTCTATCATAATGAACCTCAAATTCATCATTATCTACTCCCAACATGTTGATATCATCTTCTTCTCTTATCTTATCTGTTTCCTCAACCTCACTTATAAAGTTTTGATGAAAGGGAGGAGTGATCTGTTGATCATCTTCCCTAGGTCTATTTGGAGGTTGGTTCCTTCTAAAATTCTGATTCTAGTTCTGGTTTTTTTTTTGAGGAGCACTTTGGTTTTGACTTGCTTGTGCTCTCTCAAGGATGCTCATTTTCTTCATCATCACCTCCATCATTCTTTCCATCTTTGAGTTGGAAGTAGAAGGGGCATTTTCCTATCTAAAGGACACTCTCTTTTCAATTTTCATTCTTGCTCTCTTCTCCATCAAGTTGACTTCCATAGAAAGAGCACCCTTTTGCATATCTTCAAGAGTTGCAAAATCTCTCTCTCTCAGCTGATAGGCCATCTCAGGGTCAAACCCTTCAGGAAACTTGTTTAAAGCTGAGCCTTTTGGAGGTTTTAGTTCTGGGGAAAGTGCATTATACACACTATTGAATCTGGTGCAATAAGCTTGCACACTTTCCCCAGTGTCTCTATGGAGATTCTTATAGTCAGAAAGGACTTGGAGAGGGTTTTTCTTTAATTCCCATTTGTTTAAGAATGTTTGATGGAAGGCTTGTAGATCACGAATACTATGGGGGGTTAAACCTTTGAACCATTTCCTCACTTCTCCCCCTAAGCTTGATAGAATCATCATCAATTTCATTTCTATCAAAGTATTCATTCATCTTATCCACTTGTTGTGATGCAGTTGTAGCATTGCAAGCATCATATAATGGGATTTTGGATTGATAGTCCCGTGGAAGATTGACTAATGGTGCAGGAAGAACTAAGGGAACATACCATGTTGCCATGATATGTGGTGGAGGTGGATTTACAAGAGGTGGATTAAAAAAAGGGAAAGTGGGCTGAATTGGAGTGATTTGAACAGTGGATGTAGGGTGAGCAGAAGTGGATGGACCAGGAATAGATTGCTAAGTTGATCTTGGATGAGAGACACCTAAGTTGTGAAGAAAATGCAAATCAGGAGGTGTTGTTTCTCTGCTACCAAGAGGTTTACTTGTTTCCGGGGATGATAGTGAAGACTCAGAATCTAACTGATCTAAATCACCAAGAGACCTAGTTCTAAATGGATTTACTAAGTCAACTTGAGATTGTTGTCGAGCTAAAAGATTTTCAGGAACTGAATTAGCTCTCAAGGGTGATCTGAAAACAGTTGATAAATTAATCTTAGGAGACTTCCTAAGGATACTTTATGGGTTATCAACTATCTCAGGTGGATCAGGGTCAGGATAGGCTCTAGTGTGAATCTTTCTAGAAGCCACTATGCTGTGTTTTTCAGACCCAAAATAAACAAGACAAGTTCAACTAGGTATGACAATCTTTAAGAGGTTAACTAGTCTTTTTTGCAAGAAAATTTTAATCCTACAGTCTTGTGACTAAGTTTGAAAGATATTACAATGATAAGGGTTCTTCCCAGTGGAGTCTTAAGGTCTGTTCAGGATTGTGGAGTTGCCAAGTGGAAGTTTCAGCTCTTTTCAGAGGTAAAAGGTGTTATGGTCCACCATCATGTTTATTGAATACCAATCTGAAATATTTTTAGGTTTTTCTGATTTGTGTGGTTGTATGGAAAACTAAAGAGTCTATAAAAGCTAGCCAAGCAACTATGAACTCAAAAATTTCCCCAGTGGAGTTTCCAGTATATTAGCACCCTGTAATTAGCAAGATTGGCAAAAGT
Organism: Pinus albicaulis; assembly: GCA_034641835.2. Taxonomy (NCBI): domain Eukaryota; kingdom Viridiplantae; phylum Streptophyta; class Pinopsida; order Pinales; family Pinaceae; genus Pinus; species Pinus albicaulis. The sequence goes on along the minus strand of JAXQQM020071872.1, from coordinate 3,943 downwards.
CCAACTGCAGGGAGAACATCAGAACACTTTGGGATTCAAGGATCTAGCCTTCCTGAATCCAGAGAGGGATCTCTCTATGAATGGGTTCAAAAGATGTGATATTTAATAGCTGAAATTGATATTAGGCTAGTTATGAAGAGCTTGGGTTTTTTGTTTGTTTGTTTTGGTTGGGTGAAGACATGATGAAGGTGAAGGCAGTTTCAAAAATGAAGGGTGAAGTGTCTGCAGGTGAAGGAATGATTTGGCTGACAGAGACGCAAAGATATTTTTAACCCATTGGGCTATGGAGTCATAGGAGGATTTTAATTGGACAGCAAGGTTCAAACAGGATCCATGGGTCAAGTCACTTATGTCAAAGGATATCTTTAAGGCGATTTTATGGAATGAAACAGATAGGAAATGAAGAACAAACAAATGAAAAAACAGTGAAACAGCCTAAGATCAAGTAAGTTCTTTTAAACTATCTTGCTTCAGCATGTACTTAAAGAAAAACATAAGAGTATTCTAAGATCAGGTTAGTACCTCTAAACTAGCTTGCATTGAAGTACTTTCAGTTAGAAAACATTAAAAAATAGTTTGAACAACTTAAGATTAGGTAAGTGCCTCTAAACTACCCTTCTTTTAGCATATTCAAATAAGAAAAACATAAAAGTATTCTGATATCAGGTTAGTGCCTTCAAACTGGCCTGCATTGAAGTACTTTTAGTTAGAAAACATTAAAAAACAGTTTGAACAACTTAAGATCAGGTAAGTGCCTTTAAACTACCCTGCTTTCAGCATATTCAAATAAGAAAAACATAAAAGTATTATGAGATCAGGTTAGTGCCTTCAAACCGGCCTGCATTGAAGTACTTTTAGTTAAAAAACATTAAAAAAATGTTGAAAAGCTTAAGATCAGGCAAGTGCCTTTAAACTACCCTGTTTTCAGCATATTCAAATAAGAAAACCACTGATCACAGTGACAAAGAGAAGTTTAGATGCTTTCAGCATATTCAAATAAGAAAAAAATAAAAGTATTATGAGATCAGGTTAGTGCCTTCAAACCAGCCTGCATTGAAGTACTTTTAGTTAAAAATATTGCAACAAATGAAAGCCAAGATCGTGAAGGTTTTTAACCAACTTCTCGTTTTTCAGCATATTCAAATAAGAAAACCACTGATCACAGTGACAAAGAGCAATTTAGATCAGGCAAGTGCCTTTAAACCAACCTGCATGGATGTACTCTTCAAAGAGAATGTTCAAATGAAGAAAACATAGATGATAAAGCTTTCAGTAAGAGTAGGGTACTGTTGAAAGTAAATCCTAGCTCTATGTTTACTGCTCTTTATCAGAGAAAGTGATCAAAGTCATTACATAAAGAAAAATAAAAATTGACAGTGAGGAACACATCACCATTGACATAAATCAGGATCCCATAAATTAGCAGCTTGTATTTGATGTTTCAAACCAGTTACAATCAGCAAGCCCGGTGGGTCTCTACAACTTCAAACTTCTCATATCATCTTTTGTATCTTCAAGTGGAAAATAGGGCATCAAGAGCTTCAGAGACTATTACATGCGTTCAGATGTCTAGAGACCAACCTTTTTCTCATCTTCTATAGAAGTATTTATAGAAGAATGAGGAGGTAGGATCTGGTAAAAGATCTCTTGGGTTAATTAATACAGATGGATGACTCTTCAGCCTTTGAAGGGCTTGATGAAGTAATTTACAGATAATTTGTCTGTATTAAATTTAGATACATTTATGAATTGAGTTCGGTGGGAGCCATTGTTGACTTTTGAGGCTCGGTGTCATGTTTGAAGTAACTCTGTTGCTACTTCCCGAGGTCTAATGATCGAAAAGATTAGCTTCCACGCTGCTTTTAATCTTTAAAATAGTTTTTCCGCCAATTAGAGATAAGATCCTTGAGCAATATTAATTGTTCGGCTGTCTTTGGGAAAAACACCTCTTGTTTGTAATAATGACTAAGCCTTCTTTAATTATCATGAGGCTGCAGGTGCCCTTTGGGAGCTGGGGAGGTTGATTTACTCTAGTTCCATGTTCATAGGACATATCACGCTCGGCCTGTGTCTTCGATCTTCCGTTTTGGTATAAACTGATACTCTTTAGCTGTGATTCCGAAAACATAGTGTCTTGTTGATGTGCAGGCCGCACAGGGCTTATAAGGCATCAATGCCTCATGAAATGCTGATGAAAACATATAATCCGCACTTCGCGAATGGTTTCCATTGATGAATCAATGGTATGGGAATCGTCATTCCCAGCCCTCGGCCCTGCCTTTCAACATAATGGAAAACCTTCATTACCTGCAAAATTCAACAAATATATCATAAAATCTTGCGTTTTTGGGTTTACTGCTTCAGAGGCGTGGGATGAGAGCAGAGTCATTGGATGACATCATCCGACGGTGGGGATTAGTTGAGAGGAGGTTAAAAAGGAGCAGAAGGAAGAATTGAACAGAACCGTTCATCACGCGATGATCGACGGTAGAGATCAGTCTTGAAAACCCCTTGGTGAAAGGTGGAAGGCGATAGTATGAAGCGAGATTGAATCTGGGCCATCCGATCCGGACACGTGGACGGTCCAGATCCAATCGAAGGATTGCAATCGGCGGGAGGAAAATAAGGGTGTGATGAAAATCTCCGATGCGATTGCACGATCGGGAGGGCCAATGCGATTAAGCGATGACCATTGATCTGAGGATCAGATCAAAAGAAGGGAATGAATCGAAGGGATGGGCGATCGGGGGGACAAAAAAATGCGATGTGATTGAAACATTCGATGCGATTTGCGCGGGCCGTTGATCTGAGGATCAGATCAACGACGGAAAGTGAATCGGGAAATGGCTGATCGGCGGGACAAGAAAGACGCATGCGATTAGACTTTGCGATGCGATTGAAATCGCCGATGCGACGGAGCGATGACTGTTTGATCACCTTTCGATCAACGATGGAGATTAGTCTTTAGAATGAAAGGAAAAACCCTTATAATATACAAAAAACCAATTTTTTTTTAATATAAAACAAAGGTTTAATGGATCGGGGCAGAAATAAATATATATAAAAAAGATAGGCTCCCGACACGGGGCCGCTGGATGTATGAAATTCAAGGGGCCCGGGGCTTTATATAAAAGGGCCTATCGGAATCAGAAGACTGGGCCTGGTCTTTTTAATCTACCCATTTGAAATCTCCGATCACAATTGCGCGATCAGGTCTTTTTAATCTACCCATTAAAATATTCAGCACGTGACTTTGGTTTTTTTAAACCAAACTTTGGAAAAATGGGTTTTTCAGATTTACAAAGGAAAGGTGATCGGGGAGGAAAAATAGAAAGTGTTAAGCGCCGGAGGTGGGCCCACCGGAAATATATAAAATAATGATGCGATCGGGGGTTTTCAATATAAAGGCTGATCGCATCGCAAGTTTTAAACACAACAATAAACCTGCGCACTCGAAATTTTCCGATGCTGATAAGCGCCAATGGGACTAGCGTCTGGTTCCGGGGAAGGGGCATGTGGGGGAAGTGGTTTAGGACTTAGCCCAAAGGGGCTTAAGTCCATGGTAAATACTTGTATATTTTATGAGTTTTTCATGGTTTTCAAAGGAAACGGGGGTTTTCGCTATAGTTTAAAAAGGGGTTTCAAACTATGCAACAATGAGTTTCATGGATGGAAGAAGGGGAAAACATAAAAGAGAGGAATTTTACGGAGGGAAAGGGAAATAAATGAAGGTTAGTTTCTGAATGGAAGAAAGGGAGGGAGGGGATTTTGCAGCAGTCTTTGTCATAGAATTTTTAGCAGAATTTTTGAGTTATGGAGGGAATCAGCAGTGAAGACTTTTCAAACATGAGCATGAGATCTTCCACAGGCTTCAAGAGGTAACAGTTGGCCATGAAAGTGTTTCTTGAAGACTGAACAAATGTTTTGGACACCTTTTGATAGA